>NMRA01000146.1:266581-305861 GCA_002633005.1 Phoronis australis
GTTTAACACAGACGCAGCTGTAAAACATATGCTGAAAGGTCTGGACTTCGCCACAGTAGGGACATTGGTCTGTTTGTGAAATACCAAATATTTTTAACATTTTGTTTGTATAAATTCTTTTGTGAATGAAAAAGTATTTAAACATTGACAAATGAGGGTTTATGGGTAGATTAAAAGGGAGATTATATATTTCTTTAATTTCGGCGTCTGTGTAGTAGTTGAGTAAAAACGCATAATTATCTGGTTTTACAGAAAACTTGTGAATAAATGTGTTTTTGATCCATGGAGTGGAACTATTGAAGAATAAAAATCTAATGTTATTACAACTAACAATCCTTCTATCCGACGGACCCAGAACTTTCTTCAAGGTCGTTGTGGTGGAATAAAATGGTATGATAGACGTATCCTTTAAGTTATAATTTTTCTTAATGCTTTCCCATTTAAGAAGTTTGTTCTGGCTATCTAAAAAATCTTCGCAAAATATGAGGCCTGCATTGTACAGATCTTGGTAAAATAATGATTTACCGCTAACAGTTAAGTTACAATTGTTCCATATCACTTGTTTGGCTATTGGTACTTCATTAAATATTTCAGGATTAAGAATATCTAAGGTTGAGAGAACATCTTTGTAAAAAGGGTTCTTAATTTCACATTTTAGGGTTTTCAGTTCAAAATTGGATGAAAAAATGAGGACATCAAAGTGATGTTGCTATAAATACCTTATGCACGTAGAGGGACACTTTAGGAGGCCATCGATTCCTTCCTACGCCTACAAATACTCCCGTTACCTTTCTTTTTCTTTTTCTTCGAGCAGTCCCTCGTTCAGTTCCTAAAATCGGTAACTCGTCATGGCAGGGGATATGACGTCATACCACCTGCCTTGCGAAGTGTTAAAAATAGCGAGTTTCTACCGATTTTGGGAACTGAACGAGGGACTGCTCGAAGGGGCATTTTGTCGAGTTGTAAAGAATTAAATACATCGACGGCCTCCAAATGAGTCTCTCTATGCGCAAAAGATAACTCATAACAAGGTGATTTTTATTTTTTAATTCAGTGTGAGGCATACTTCGCCGAAAAGCTTCCAGCGTATGAAGGCCTATAGGAGCTCTACCGTCTGCAGTTCAACTAGAGACGGTTTGTCATGCTTTTGCCAGCCCTCACAGGCTCTGCCTCAAGTAGCACATGTTAATTTTGTGCTGTTTAAAATTGTCGCCTGTGTAAGTTACAAGTGGGTCGAACATTGAGGAAAATTTTTTACCAGTTGTGTGTGGTAGTCATTTGTTACTACTAGTTTACTGTAGTGAAGTCTCGTTCGTTAGCGACTTCTCGGTCCCTCGGATATCCCCTCCTGGTACTCAATCCCTCGATTTTGAGGCCGAATATCGACCCCATTCCCTTCTTAAATGTTTGAAAAATCACGATATTCTTGTGAGGCCCAAAAATTCTCAAGTGATAAAAAATTCCCCTCAAGGTTCGAATCACTTGCAACTCGCATAAGTGACAATTGAACTGAGCGCAAAATCTTAGTTTTGGCTAGTTGAGGCGGAGCCTGTGAAGGCATGAATCAAGGTGGGAGGTGTAATTGGTAGAAATTTCCCCTCGTCCCAAAAAATTCCCCTCTCAGAAGACACAGGCACCATTCCTCTCTGATAATTAGAGCTCTGTACCTCCAGGGATAATTCTGGACTGCGCCAATGTGCCATTAGAGTATAAAAAAATAAGTCTCATATACATTGCAGCAGTGCGCCCCCAGGCGTATCTTTTAAAACGCAACACTCTTCCAAGAAATGCTAGATTCTAGTCAATTTACAGCCAGTGGCTTCTTATTCCGCCACAGCTGCAGTCTGTTTGAAGTCATTGTATGGAATTTTTAAATATAAAAGGACTATTACATGAACATGGCTCTGTTCTTATTTTGATTGCAGTGGAGTTTTTGTTTCATATGTTACCACTTTTAAATATACTATCTCTGCTGGGCACAACTTTTTAAAAAAGGCACACTTTTTTTTTCACCGGGTGCACCCAAAGGGCACTAACTGTTTCAAACCTGGTCAAGAATGTCCCTGTGCCTCCTTATTGTCCATAAGTGTTTGCAGCTCTGCAATACTGTTTAATTTTGGTAAATATTGTGTTGTTCTTTATTTACTGTCATGATGACAACCGCTTACGATCACCTCTACTGTTACACGACATTGCCGTGCATTAACATTTTACAAACTTTCAGTCATATAACCAGACAAGTTTTACACTACGTGTATTAACCTCACTCTGTTTGCAATGTGGCCGGCCTTGTTCCAAAGCTGTTGGACACTCACTACACAATTACACCATTTGGGTCTTGTAGACAAAACATACCAAACACCCTGTCCACATTTGATAGAGTACATGTATCTGTTTCGCATTATACTTACCCACATAAGCATTGTTACCAAAAACTGGCCCGTGTATTCGAGGATAAAGTATGCAATTTGAAAATATACGTTGAAAAATACATGCCAAAATTGCAGTACTGACCAGCCATTTGAATGTCATCAAGATAATTCAAGGTAAGGCACAAACGACGATAACTCTGAACACAAAACTCCCTCCATTTGTTCACTCTCTTTATATTTTGCAACCTGAACAATTGAAAAACTTCCATTAAAAGGCTTTGGTGAGGCATTTTATGCTCAGGTGTATTGATGCGAGAGACTGAAGCAGAGCAAATCTCGCGAGAATAAAATTGTATGTGATACTGCTTACACATGCACTAGGTTTGCAAGAAATAAAAAAACTCTGAAGTACTTACACTTGATATGGAAAATTTGTTTACTAAGTGATTTGAGTTGGCTGCTTTGGCACTGCTTACGTCCCATAGATATGGACAGAGTTGTTCAGCAGAATTGCCAAGTGCAAGGTACCTGTTATTTCGGCTTAATGAACAGTCATGGTTTGGCTTATAAAACTGCGAGGAAAGAATGGTTGTTTTGAAGAATAAATTAGTATGAGAATAAATTAGTATGAGAATAAATTAGTATGAGAATAAATTAGTATGAGAGGCTCTGGTAGACTTGAAGGCCTGGTAAACTGTTTAAGGTTCAGCAACTCTAGCGTATTGAAATACTCTGGAGAAGAAGATAACAAGACAATGTCTCCGGATACCAGCGATCCAGTGATCCCTGAAATGCGAGTGCATATGTGAATTTGGATATACTAGTGCAGAATTTCCGTAGTAACTGTTACGAGCAGGCTTTTTTGGCCGTGTCAAGCGTTGAGTTATTAAATTATAGCAGCCTTTTTGACTGTTATGTTGTACATTGATATGATTATGTTATCGATACCATAGCATTGTTTTGTTACGGATGCACCCTCTCAATTCTGTATAAAAACTAATGGTCACGTGAATCAGTTTTCAGCAGATTATTATAGTATAAAGTCAAAAATTAGATTCTTCAGTCTTTCTACTTCAGAACACTTTGTTGTGTACTACGCTGCAGATACTTGATGAACCGCCAAAATCAATAATTTCTTACATAGCCTTAGAAGTGAATCGTGGTAATTGGAAAACAATCTAAATCAATAATATGCCTGCTGATGAATCATCCCCCATTACCCTGTGAATGGTGCATTCTCACTTCAGTTCTCAATAACTGTGATGTTGATGAAGAATAATGCAGGACTCAGTCTAAGACGGTCTACTTTATCAATATGTGTGTGCAGCTTATGTGATTCTTTCCTTATTGGTGAAACTACCGGCTATCTTAAGACCCAGGTGAAAGAACATTTTGATACTGATAACAATTCTCATAGTAATTGTCATTGGAAACCTAGTGCAGATGGAGTTGATTAACTGCTATGCGCTTACGCAGTTACGTGTCTTCTTTTTCTTAATACCATATCGGTTGTTCTTTGCCGAAGTTTCTCTGCTATGCAGAACGACCACTGCTGCCTTGGGTTTTGTTACCAAATGTGTGGGGACACTCCACCTACACTTAAGTGTGACGAGTTGCACCATTGCAAGGTGCTCTATAGCTACACAGCTGTTGGTTATCTCACTTAAGGTTTAGTGCGTACACTGTAAGCATTAGACAGAAGAAACATGAATGTGTTCGTTCATTCAGTACATCCTTTGTGCAGAATTCAGCATTGGGTTGTTATTTCCAGGTAGAATGAAGAGAGCAGCTTGGAGTTCTGCACAAGCACTTGCCACTAGATGTCATGGTTGTTACCTCAGGAGAGTTATTACGTCGTTCTCCGTAAATATGACATATGACAATCATAGAACGTCTTGTTTTCGCTCAATTGATAGTAAACGACTGCTGGTGAGTATGGTCAGTGCGAAAGACTTGTTCAATGCTTCGAGAGACCGAAGAAGAATAGATAAGAAGATAAGTAATGGTCAAAAAGACAACAAAGTGGTTGGAGTAAATCATCGTGAGGCCAAGAGACGACTCGACTGGTCTGTGGCATATCAACTACGACGCAATGTCTTTGATAGGGAGTGTTACACAAACACAGTATTCATCCAAACAGACAAGCCAGTTCCACCACAGGCATTGGAAAATCTGTCTCGCCAAGACCTTAACGCATTAGATGACAGTGCGCTTGAAGAAAAGTTAGCCGTTGTTGGAAACGCTGAACTGTCGCAGAAGAAAACAGATCTGTTCAAGATGTTCGATGATGAATTTCAGTCGCGTCTTCACAAAATGAAGATTTGGCAGTTGTTGTATGTGGCGGATGTATTCATCTCCTGTCAGTACAAGGCAACCCGTTTTATGGAAAAGCTGCTTTGTTTTGTGGCTGACAGGTGGGAGATGTCTAGTATCTCTCCTCAAGAGGTCACTCAGGTTGCATTTATTATTGCTGTTAACGGACGTTGCAATATAGAGCTGCTGACGGCGATGGAGAAATATGTCCACCAAAATCTGGAAGCGTTCCGACTCGACGAAGTGTCGGTGATTTGTCTGGGGTTCTATCGTACGCGCACGTCATTTCGTAGTTACCCACTAATGGATGGCATAGCTGGTAAGGTGCTGTCGGACTGGAGTGACATGCATGTACAGTCGCTGAACAATATTTTCAAACAGTTCAAATATGGTGGCTACATGACACCGAGTTTCTATAACACTCTTGGACACCATGTTGCTGTGCAGTATGCCAGTCGGAAAATAACTGACGTTAAAGCAGACATCTTTCAGGTGCTATTCTTGTATGCTTCTTCACGGATCTATAACGAAAGTTTGGTGACGACAGCGCACGACAGATTTGTGGAGTTCATATTTAGTGAACAGGGGAACTCGAGCGATGTGCTTGGAAAATTCCGCGGAAAAGACGTAGCAAGACTTCTGTGGGCATTTGCAACGTTTGGGTTTGACCTCAATGAAACTGTGGTCGACTCTTTGGTGGCTAATTTTAGGTCAAGGATTCACAGTGGAGAAGTATCGCAATATCCAGGGATACTCGTCGATGTTCTATTGTCTTTAGCCTATCTGGGTCATTATCCTGATGCTCTCCTGGATCACTTCTTCTCAAAAACCAATTTAAACGCTGTCTGGGGTAAGTTTTGTCTGTGCGGAGGATGTGCAATAACGTTATTTTGTCTCTATATAGCCCTTAACTATGTTGATATCTGGTAAACCATATGTTTGTATGCGACTGCACTGTCGTACAGCTTTTAATTTCATAAATTGGTAATACTTAGGCCCATTAGTGTTACAGATTCATTCAATCATAGTAGTGGCATTTAAAAAGGCTGTTATCTGCCTTCTGTCAAATTAGAGGCAATTTCAGGACTTCAAGGTGGTTTGCTACTGGTAGAGACTAGGATCCAAAAATTGGTTTTTCACAGTTGGTCATTTTTATCCCCTGCATGGTCTCAAGAAATAACAAAAGTTGTGTCTTTTTCTGTTTAATATTAGCATTCTGGAAATGGCTTTCGCATTGTATCCAAGGTATCTTAGGCACCATTGTGAGTGCAGAAGTGTTGTTAATTCTTTGCCAATCCAGAAGTAACTTATCATCTGAGTACGGAGTTAATTTGACGCCAGTTTTGAAGCAGAGAGTAGTCATCGACTACTAGTCGAGTGTCGGGTTTCACTCAAAATAATGTGCCACTTAAATGTAAAATTCCATCGAAGTACAACCTAGTCCCTGTGTCTGACCTTTGTGTGGTGATGTACTAAGACGGTTTTGAGTTGATCCCATTAATCTTGATGTAGGTGCACAAGTCTACTTGAACGAAAACATCAGACATGATTTCTGCAGTGATCCAGCCAGTGCTACAAATCCTTGAGCTGCTATAAACTCCTGAAACACATCCAGCAACTTTTCAGCTGTTATTCAATAACTTTATAACTGACTCTTGACTAACCCTGTCTGCTGATGCTGTAACTTGACCTATATCTTTATCTTAAACTCTTTTGGGGGCTCTCACTAACCCCTTGTTCGTGACAATATTCTGGAACTTATCACAAGTATTAGGAACACGTTTTAGAACTTCTCGGAAACCACCCAATCATTGTACTAACAAAGTCCATGTTTTAACCTATGGTTCTATGTTAATCGAGTCATTGAAAAACTAGAATGTTCTAAAGTATTCAGTTGTCACTATATTCACTGGCCTAACCGCTTAACTAGGAGATTTTGGTCAATCAAGCTAGTGAACAATCAAAACAGCTAGATATCGAGAAACTAGTGTCATTCTAGTGTTGACAATTTTTCATATCATTCCAGATCACCCTATACCAAGCAAAAAAGTAGAGGCAGTGTTAATATGGCAGAGCTCACTAATTGAAAGTCCATCCTTCCAATTAAATGATGAAAGCAGTGTAAGTTCTTGAGGGGTTTGCTTCATGAAAAGTGATGTATTTTAAAAGGCTTTTGGTATGCATTGCTCGGGTGTTTAGTGGAATAAAGTTTTTTGCCCGATAAATGCTAGCACATCATTCTCAGTTTAGAAACACTTTGTGAAAATTATCCAAGCAACTAGCAAGTACAAGTATGCTTTCAGAGATACTGCAGTAATTTGCTGAGGTGTGCTTTGAAATCGTTTCTCAGAAATAGCTGTCAGGAATGTAAGGTGTAATTTCTGACTATGCCTTCGGTTCATATTTTTGTGAAATGTACCCCAGAATTGTACAGCTTTAAGGCAACATGTTTCTATGATGCAATCGTAATTGCTTATATTTCTCTCTTTCTGAATGTTTTTAAAGTAACTTTTACCAATGTCAACGTGGAGCTGTGTTCCACCTTGAGGCACATCTCTGGAAGCACTGATTTTAGACCTTAGCACAGTGAAAACTCCCCTACTCAATTTTATCCTTTTTTATTTCTCACACTCTTTCTTTGATGATCGCATGTTTAGCATTCACCCCTCAAAAGCACTAATTATGAACAAAGTCTGTTGTTGGCTAGATTATTTCCTCTCAACTTCACAACTGTTTGAAGCGATATCAGATGGATTACATTTTCTGGGATTGAAGCGTACTGACAGTTTGTTTTTTCTTTTAGTCTACCATGCTTGGCGCTGGCGCGTTATGCGAAGCGCCATGTCAAGCCACCTTGTAGAATGTGAGCCTGGGGTCTTAGTCTTTTTACTCTAAATCATACTCAAAAAATATGTTTGAAATGCTCTGTTCTCTTTTAATACAAAACCTAAGATAATGATCTAACACTCTGTGCACCCTGGTGTATTATGGTTTACCCGCGAGAGTGTGTGGTGTCGGACAGTCCACTAACACTGGTTGAAACTGAAGATTTTGAGTTCAGGATTGAACCTGGTATGAAGTATATTATCCCTTTTTCTCACAACGCTGAACAGTGCTCATCATCGGCTGAAAAACTAAAATAACCTTTACGCTAAATGTTAACTATCCACACTGCTGTTTTGTTTATTTTCTGTGTTTTTAGCATTCTTGTTGCAGCCTTGGTTCTCACTTATTCTGATATTTCAGGTTCACATAGCTCAGTTGGCTTACAGACTTCCTGTGAATGCAAATCACAGTGTTGAGATGGAGTTAAAGCGACGGACTGGGTTGCAGGAGATACTTCGGTCTCTACAGCGGCTGTTGCCTGGCCACAAGGTCAGGTGTACTTTTCCTTTGCCACAGTTCACCACAGCAAGTAAGTCAAAGATATGTGGACCTATGTTGCGCTGAAGTTCTTAACAGTAATCATTGGTAATTTCAGAAATGTGCAAGTGGCACTTATGACGATTAATTTTTGGCAGAATAATTGAGGCAATACAGTAATCTGTCCCAGGCTGACTTGTATATCTATTATATCTCTGAAAGGTCAGTCTGTGCTGCTTCTGTTTCCTCCTGATAAGTGCAATACAATGTATTCATTCAGTTACCTGCATCTGCGGTTTTGTTTTCTCCATTATTAGTGTGTATAACTGAACATTACATTGTTGATAAAGTATTTCTCCTCGGTTATCATGTTGTAATAGTTGCTGTGTGACTGGCTTGGAGTGACTTGAATATTACGACAAAAATTTGGAATTATCTCTCCACTTGACGGTTGCTGAATAAAGTCGAGTAATTATGAGCGCACAGCAGTGTACCAATATTTTTTTTTAGAAATTATGTCCATCGCTGGCAGTATTCTCACAGACTTTGAAGTGTTGCTCGAGTGAAATTCATTTGGAGCGAGAGTCTTAATTTCTGGTTTGATCCACTGATCAGTTTTCGTGAATCTGAAATTTATACTTTTTTTTAACGCTCACAGTTAAAGCTACATATGCAGCCGTCTTGAACAAGTTTTTGTGCCTGTAATATCATATACTAAATCTTAAGTGATAACGAGTTAGCTCTTTTTTGTGCGTAAAATTTAAACCCATTTGTATTGTGTTGACAGTTTCATATATTTTGGAGTCTCGCTGCGTTTGTCTGTCAGCAAGGACTCTTACTGAGTTGCCGTTTTTTTGCCAGGTATAACTGTTGAACAGCAACCTACAAACAGTGTAGCACCATTGAACAAAACTAGACCAGACAGTGTGTTGGGATCGATGCAACCACAAGGTGGTGCTAGCGTGTTGTCGCAGTTGCTCCATGAGAAGGATGCCAATTATGAGTTACCATGGATACTTAATGATGGGTGAGCCGTGAGCCTATTGCGTTTGCTCAAAATTTTGCTTACCTTTGATTGGAGTTTTTAAGTACCAGTCCCAGAGTCAATGCTGCACTACTGGTGACAAATTTTTGTCCAACTATTTGGAAACTAGTTGGGTTCCTACCAGAAAAGAGCCTACTGACCTGCTTATTTTTAGCCGACTTGCAACACACTGTGTAGTCTATTGCAGTGCAGACTTCAATGTAGGCTTCTTGATAGTCCCTTAAAAAGCTGTTGTCTAACTACATTCTGTGAAATGATTTCAGGAAGTCTAGGTTTGCTGTAATGCTGTAACTTGTCAAGGAATGTTAAGATGTCTTGCTTTCTAGTGCTTTTGTAGTCAGATATTGTTTTAATGTGCATTATCATTTGCTGTGTTAGCTCATTTACTTAACAAATCTTTCAGATATGAGGAGAATGTTCTCAATTATCCTTCTATGAGGAACCAAGACTACAGTCACAAGAGGTGTGTTGATGCGCTACTCAGTTTTTTCTTCAACTAATATTAAATAATAGATAATTTTTCGCCCCAAGCATTGTGGAAGTGAAAACTCATACATAGCTAGTTATAAGCCAGCCTCCACGTCTGAGTTACCACTTAAATGAAATCTGATATGCAAGTTCACCCATTAGTTTTAGAGATAAAGCTTCAATGTTTATTCCATTAGGAAGTGCCTTCTGCAATTCATTGATTATTTCTGTGTTCAGCTCATAGTTGTCCCTCACTGACAAGCTGAGGAGGTCAGGCAAAGCCTCCAAGTTGGATCAGGTTGAAAAGAGGTTTTTCATGGTCTCTGTGAAAGTATGTTTTTTAAGTAAAATCAACTTACTCGTAGACCTTGGAATTGGAGTTCGAATGTTTCGAACTGTGCTCTACAGTTCGTTTTCAACGGTTGGTTGGTGGGCGTCCTGGTTTCCGGCCCTTATGTTTCCCTGAAGTAATAAACTGGACAAGCCCACTGGCGTGGGAGAACATCTTGGTATCCCTGACCACACTGTATATGACAAACATGCCAAGATACTGGCCAAAGAAGAAAACTGGTTTTCTGGGAAGATCAAAGCATAGTTCGAAACGTTCGAACTCCAATTGCAAGGTCTGCGAGTAAGTTGATTTTACTTACAACCAGTTGCATCAGATTTTCCCATATTTGGACATGAATATTTTCCAAAGTTGGCCCTTTTCATATCTCGATGGTCCAAAGCATTACCATCTCATGGTAGCTATGGTCTGCAGGTGAATATGGATAAAGCCTTTGTTTAGCGCTACTTATTTTTTATGAAATAAATGAAGAAATGAAATTTCACTTTTCCGCCATTGTGTCCTAAATTGTGCAGATTTTATCGTACTCTGCATTCAAGTAACACACTACAATTAAATCCTAATTGTATTACTTTCGGTAATCATTTGCATGTTTGGAAGGTGTAATTACTTTCTTCCATGACAATATACTGTGTTCAACTTCATATTTACTTCTGTCTGATCATTATTAGTTACTATATCAGTTGAGTTTTATTATGATATGAATGCAGTTATCCTATTTCATTCACAATCTTTAGGCTCGCTTTCTGAGTCGCGACAGAATGAAACACAAATATGAGGTTAAGTTCTTATTTAATTTGCATTGGGGGATCGTATAAAGTGTTAAACTTTAACTCCTTCTCCAGGTATGTCGTTGAAGTTCATGGCTTCAACCAATATGCCTCTTGTCAGTCACGGTTATTGGGACTTCACCGAATGAAAGTTCGTCAGCTGAGACTGTCTGGACACCACGTCTTTGTTGTGAGTACCATTTTGTAATACGCATTCAAGCTTGAAGTGAAATTGATGTTTGTCTTATTTCTCAAGAGTATAGCTATCAATAAGTAGAATTATACTGGGACTTATCCTAAGAAGAAAACATAATCTTGCATATAAGACTCTGTGAGTCTGTGATCATCAAAGATTGTTTGATGTTTTTGCTAGTGATAATGTGTTATTTTAAATATTTGATTCTTGAAGATCTTACAAATAAAAAATCAACAAACATTTTGATATAGAAATATACATATAGAAATATTCATAGCCTGTGGTTCCCTTTGAGGACGCGTTGTTCTTGTGTCTGAACATTCGTATGTCTTAAAAATGTTGTTGCTGCAACATTTTCAAAACATAGCTGCACATTTTGATCATATTTTGTGAGACATCTCCAGGGGCCAGTCGATATCTTCGCGAAATAACTGCAGATTTTGTTCATATGTGTACTGAGATGTAGGTGGGAAAATGTCAGTCGATTTTGTTGTTCCTGGCATCATGTTCAAGTTCACTATGATAAAATCAAGTTTCCAACTGGAAATAGTTGACGCGATATCTCAAGCAGGAAGCTCTGCAGTTTCCTCGTATTATGTACTGAGGTGCGGGTTCGCCCCCTGCGATGACGTGGCAATTTAGTCTCCTCTGCTATAAATGCTTGTCAAATACTGTTTTACAGCCATTGCTACATAGTCTTTTGTAATGTTTTAGGTGCCTCCCACAGTAGCGTTGAGACTTTCCGCAGTATCAAGTAATGACAGGGAACAGTTTCTCTCAGAGTCTATAGTGAAGCATATCCAAGGACAGTGAGTTGCCGAGAAGTGGCTGCTTGTGATCACAAAAGGTTGTTAGTTGATGGGGAATAAGACTGAAAAGTCTTTGCTTGAGTTTGGCTTAAGGGTTTGGCAAGTACATCTCGTCTCTTTATGTTGTGCCTTAGTCACATAAAGCTGAGACACGGTCATATCAGCCGACATTGGGAGCATTTGCTGGGTAAAAATACCCAATTGCTTCTGCTGATGGATCAGATAGGCCATGAGATGTGACCAAGGCATTAGGGAAAGGCAGTAGTGGAGTGTTCTGTTCATTTTTTGTCAATCAGCTCTTTTCGTCATGTTCACCGGTTGTGAAGATTTGCAAGTTTTCAGAGTATCCCCAGTTCTTTACTCACTCTTTTTATGAGGATTTTGACAATAGACACCCGTCCTCAATTGGGCGTGCTCTTTAGTCTAGTAACTGATGTTTCAACTGGCAAGACACAGTGGGTGTTGCTTCAAACCCTAATAGCTCAAGGACAGAGCACACATTTGACTGGTGTGTGTGTGTGTGTCTTTAGCCAAATGATAGCCCTATGATCTGAAGCATGGGGTATGTTTGGACCGCCTTATGCACTCTAGCACGACTGTTCTTTTTGGGAATTGCATACTGCGCCCGATAGATGGCACACGCATGGTAGTAAATCAACACCAATACTTAATAAACACTCTGTCAGGTTGCAGCATTGTAAGTAGCAAACAATAGATTACAACAAGTTGGGGGATTGACGACTGTGACTGAGCAGTGATGCTCAGACTACTGGTGAACGAAGATAGCGTTTTGATTCAACTACTTAGCACTATGAAATTGGCCTCAACGTTTTCCTTACTCTCATGGGAATTGATTTTAGCTGTGTAGAGAACTCGGTGTTTGTTATTTCTCCAGATTATGAATGGCTTATGAAAATGACGCCATAACAATTCACGTTGTACCATTTATTTTCTGGCAATAATGGAAAATTCCGTCCCTTTTCAAGACCAAAGTACATTTATTTTGAATAAATAAGGAACAAATGCGGCCAATTTTCATTATGGTAAGTGGTCGAATTATTGTTTCCCTTGAATGAGGTGTGCTCTGATTTGTTAAGCTCTTCTTGTTTGTTTATCTTAGGTTGTATCTGACAGTATGCCATGTCATGTCGCGCTGTTGAGGTTTATTGTGATGCACGCAGTGATGTTGTTCCTACATGTACTGCTAAGACAATGATGTTGTCCACGTCGTGTGGATATTTAGCCAACTTTAAATGCAGGGCTGCTTTTTGTGTGTAATATCTCACCAGTTTTATCCGCTACGACAGCATGGATACAGCCACAGCTGATCTTTTGGGACTCTGTCTTGTCAATTTTGATCCGGAAAGTGATATAAGCACACTGATCTGTTTTGGTGATTTCAATTAATCCTCGTTCTGCATCGATCCAACTCGTCAGTGGAGCGATGACATCACCATTCGCTAAAAAACACTGAAACACTGTCACAGAACAGGCATCGGGATTCTTGTTGCCAAGTCTTTTCCTACATGTGTCAAGTAACTCCATAAAGTGTAGGCTACTCTTAAGCTGTAACACACAAACATTTGCCCCAAACTTTTGTAGGATTTACTGGTATAGAACTTGTTTTGTTGAAGAGGAAAGTCTTATATAACTGTCGAGCTAGTGTAGAACCTTATCCACCCGTCTGCGTTTCGCTAAACATCTACAAAACTAGAAATCCACTCTAAAAGTAAACTTTTGCAGCCTCTTTATTAACCGTGCCTGGTTATAAATTTACATTCAGGTGTAGTCAACGGCTTTCCCGTTACAGTAACTTACTGCACTCCTTGATCAACGGATCCCAGGTCCACCTCCGCTGTATTTCTATTACATGACGCAAGGTTTGCTCAAGGACTGTCCCGTCACTGTCTTGTTGGACCAGCAACTCCACAGTCGCTGCATGTCCTCTATTTGACGCCTCGTGTAGGGTGTGTTACCAACGTCATCGGTGACGTTCACACCTTTCTAGTGTTGGAACATACAATCTGTGATGTGTATTCTACCATCCCATGTTGGGATCACAGCGCCTAGCTAACTCATCAATGACATTTACGGTGTCGTTCAGTAACTACTTCACTGTCCATAACTTGACACCAGGTGTAGTTACTGGGTGCCATGTCACCACCTTTGGTCCAACCCCCCACCCGCTGCATCTCTTAACGTCGCACCAATATGGTCAAACAGCATAAAGTTATCTTTCTTCAGCAGCCAGCCTGAACGTTCACCATAGCTGTATTTGCATTACATGACGGCAGGTCTTGTTGACGGATGCCTTTTCACCGTCCATGGATATCAACTAGCCCACTAGCTCCACATGTTGTTAACTTGACACCAGTTGAAGTGTCGTGTTGCCATCCTTATCGGCAACATTCACGTTTTTATGGTGCTACAGACGACTCTGTAGCACTGTGTTCCCCCGTCCCATTATTCACAGAGGCTTTGTTGTTCAACAGTACCTCCACTATGTGTGTAAGACATTACTGCTGTCGTATTCACGCCTCTTCCCCGTTCCCACACTGTCATGTCTACATCTGCATGAATAAGTAAACCTATCTCACATGAAATCATTTTAATTTTGTCATTTAATCAAATTTTGGTGTAGAATCCCATAGCATAGCTACCCTGGTTATCTGCCCTGGCGATGGATAATTGCAGTTCACGCCTTATTAAGTTAACACTGTATTCTTCTCAGGTACCTGTTTTAAAACACTTTCAGTCTTGGGTAATATACACTTCAACAGTAGCTTTCCAGGATTTAGCACCTCTTTTACGCACTACCCGATTCCGGAATTTCACACAAGCGCCCGATCTTAGAAGACCCACAAACCCTCGCTTTCTTTTGATCTGGTGAATACAACTCTACCTACCGCAACATCTACGCCACATACGATCATTGTAAAGTATCGTAAATCATGTTTGGACTGCCTTAGGTTCTTAATGTATATTTGTTTGCTCGTTGCACCACAGGTGTCGCCACTTCAGCTTTATACATAACGCTAGTCTGCACCAAAAAAGTTAAGCAACAACCCTAAACCAGAGTGCAACTACCTGAGTAATCGGTCTTCAGCCGTCAAACCAATTTCTAATTGAACGTGGCGGTAGGCGTAGTTAACGGTTGGTATGGTGGAGCCTATGGTGATCAGGTGGTTCACCATCACTGTATGTTGTTAACGTAACACCTGGTGTAGTGTCGCATTACTTCCCGTACTGGTGATATTCACATTTTCTGGAGTTGGAAGGAACATTCTATGGTGTGTGTAGCACCATTCCATTTTGCCAGGTGTACACGTTGTTACCGGCTGCGTGTTTTTAAGTTAACGCCAGTCAAGTTATCGTGTTGCCATCTTATTGGTAATATTCACATTTTTATGGTGTTGGAGGCAACACTGTAGCACTGTGTTCCCCCGTCCCAATATTCACATAGGCTTTATTGGTCAACATCACCTCCACTGTGTGTGTAAGACGTTAGTGGTGTCGTATTCACGTCACTTCCCCGTGCCCTCACCATCATGTCTACATCTGTATGAATAAGTAAACCTATCTGACGTGAAATCATTTTAAGTTTGTTATTTAATCAGTTTGGTGTGGAATCCCATTTAATTGCTACACTGGTTTTCTGCCCTGGCGATGGATAGTTGCAGTTCACGCCTTAATTAGTTGTGGTATATCAATGCGTGTTGCGGCCAACAGATGGCGCGCTCGTGGTAGTAAATCAAAGAACACATGAATACTTTAACAATAGAATATGTCTATTAATTTGCAGCGTTGTGAATTACAAACAATAGATTACATCGAGTTGTGAGACTGACGACTATTTGAATGAAACGATATATCGTTACAGGTGAAAGTATTACTCTACAGTGCCACCAGTTACCCGTAGCTACCGCACACGTTAATGCAATACAAGTGGCAACATGAACTGACCCTCTAAAACAATCACTAGACTGGTTCAAGTTGACTAACAGGCTGAGACCAACGCCTGTATTAAGTGTCTATACCTCGACTCCTTGATTTGACTTCGCTGAATTGATTTTCTCGCCTTCGCTGTCGACTTCTCCTGGAGATCAGGTCTGGGTTTGGTCTAGTGTCTCGGTTGTGGTCTGGTGTCGTGGCCTATTCGGATGTCATGGTCTCTGGTCTGATGTCGTGGTCTGATTTTCCTTATGGCCAATGCCTTAAGTACTATTCTAGCTGGCATCATATGATGGGCCCATCTAGTGACAGTTGCACGTGACACTTGCATAAGTATTAATTAGTCTGAATGGAGCTTACTCAGCAAAATCAAATCACCTGACTATTGAAACAATTCTTGCATAACACCTGTGATAAGTTCTACTACAGTCAAAGATATGATTGCAATGCACTTTTAATTTTCGGAAACCTCAATTAAATGCAGAGTGCCTTGCCTCATTATATTACATAGTAAACTCTTTATTCTTTTCAGGTACCCGTTTTAAAGCACTTTCAGTCTCGGGTAATGTACACCTCAACAGTAGCTTTCCAGAATTCAGCACCTCTTTTACGCACTACCCGATTCCGGAATTCACACAAGCGCCCGATCTTACAAGCCCTAAAAACCCTCGGTTTCTTTTGTTCTGGTGAATACAACTCTACCTACTGCAACATCTACGCCACATACCATCATTGTAAAGTGTCGTAAATGATGTTTGGACTGCCTTAGGTTCTCACAGTATCTTTGTTTGCTCATTGCACCAAAGGTGTCGCCACTGTAGCTTTATACATAACACTAGTCTGCACCTAAAACAGATAAGCATCAACCCTAAACCAGAGTGCAACTACCTGAGTAATCAGTCTTTAGCCCTCAAACTAATGTCTAATTGAACGTGGCGGCAGGCGAAGTTAACGGGTCATATGGTGGAGCCTATGGTGATCAAGTGGTTCACCACCACTGTATGTTGTTAACGTAACGCCAGGTGTAGTATCGCATTACTTCCCATAGTGGTGATATTCACATTTTCTGGAGTTGGAGGAAACATTCTATGGTGTGTGTAGCACCATTCCATTTTGCCAGGTGTACACGTTGTTACCGGCTGCGTGTTTTTAAGTTAAGGCCAGTCAAATTATCGTGTTGCCATCTTATTGGTACCATTCACATTGTTATGGTGTTTCAGGCGACACTGTAGCACTGTGTTCCCCCGTCCCAATATTCACAGAGGCTTTATTGGTCAACAGCACCTCCACTGTGTGTGTAAGACGTTAGTGGTGTCGTATTCACGTCTCTTGCCCGTTCCCACACCATCATGTCTACACCTGTATGAATAAGTAAACCTATCTGACGTGAAATCATTTTAAATTTGTTATTCAATCAGTTTGGTGTGGAATCCCATATCGTTGCTACACCGGTTTTCTGCCCTGGCGATGAATAATTGCAGTTCATGCCTTAATTAGTAAACACTGTATTCCTCTCAGGTACCCGTTTTACAATACTTTCAGTCTCGGGTAATGTACACCTCAGCAGTAGCTTTCCAGAATTCAGCACCTCTTTTTCCCACTACCCGATTCCGGAATTTCAGACAAGCGCCCGATCTTACAAGCCCCACAAACCCTCGCTTTCTTTTGTTCTGGTGAATACAACTCTACCTACTGCAACATCTACGCCACATATCATCATTGTAAAGTATCGTAAGTCATGTTTGAACTGCCTTAGGTTCTCAAAGTATCTTTGTTTGCTCATTGCACCAAAGGTGTCGCCACTGTAGCTTGATACATTACACTAGTCTGCACCAAAAACAGATAAGCATCAACCCTAAACCAGAGTACGACTACCTGAGTAATCAGTCTTAAGCCGTCAAACTAATGTCTTAATTGAACGTGGCCGCAGGTGTAGTTAACGGTTGGTATGGTGGAGCCTATGGTGATCAAGTGGTTCACCACCACTGTATGTTGTTAACGTAACGCAAGGTGTTGTATCGCATTACTTCCCATAGTGGTGATATTCACATTTTCTGGAGTTGGAGGAAACATTCTATGGTGTGTGTAGCACCATTCCATTTTGCCAGTTGTACACGTTGTTACCGGCTGCGTGTTTTTAAGTTAACGCCAGTCAAATTATCGTGTTGCCATCTTATTGGTAATATTCACATTGTTATGGTGTTTCAGGCGACACTGTAGCATTGTGTTCCCCCGTCCCAATATTCACACTGGCTTTATTGGTCAACAACACCTCCACTGTGTGTGTAAGACGTTAGTGGTGTCGTATTCACGTCTCTTCCCCGTTCCCACACCATCATGTCTACATCTGCATGAATAAGTAAACCTATCTTGACTTGAAATCATTTTAATTTTGTCATTTAATCAAAGTTCTGTTTGGAATCCCATATCATCGCTACACTGGTTTTCTGCCCTGCCGATGCATAATTGCACTTCAAGCCTTAATTAGTAAACACTATATTCTTCTCAGGTACCTGTTCTAAAACACTTTCAGTCTCGGGTAATGTACACTTCAACAGTAGCTTTCCAGAATTCAGCACCTCTTTTGCGCACTACCCGATTCCGGAATTTCACACAAGTGCCCGATCTTACAAGCCCCACAAACCCTCGCTTTCTTTTGTTCTGGTGAATGCAACTCTACCTACTGCAACCTCTACGCCTCATACCATCATTGTAAAGTATCGTAAATCATGTTTGAACTGCCTTAGGTTCTCAAAGTATCTTTGTTTGCTCATTGCACCAAAGGTGTCGCCACTGTAGCTTCATACATAACACTAGTCTGCACCTAAAACAGATGAGCATCAACCCTAAACCAGAGTGCAACTACCTGAGTAATCAATCTTGAGCCCTCAAACTAATGTCTAATGCAACGTGGCGGCAGGCGAAGTTAACGGTTGGTATGGCGGAGCCTATGGTGATCAAGTGGTTCAGCACCAATTTATGTTGTTAACGTAACGCCTGGTGTAGTATCGCATTACTTCCCGTAGTGGTGATATTCACATTTTCTGGAGTTGGAGGAAACATTCTATGGTGTGTGTAGCACCATTCGATTTTGCCAGGTGTACACGTTGTTACCGGCTGCGTGTTTTTAAGTTAACGCCAGTCAAATTATCGTGTTGCCATCTTATCGGTAATATTCACATTGTTATGGTGTTTCAGGCGACACTGTAGCACTGTGTTCCCCAGTGCCAATATTCACAGAGGCTTTATTGGTCAACAACACCTCCACTGTGTGTGTAAGACGTTAGTGGTGTCGTATTCACGTCTCTTCCGTTCCCACACCATCGTGTCTACACCTGTATGAATGAGTAACCTATCTGACGTGAAATCATTTCAAATTCGTTATTTAAACAGTTTGTTGTGGAATCCCATATCATTGCTACACTTTTTTTGCCCTGGCGATGGATAATTGCAGTTCACGCCTCAATTAGTAAACACTGTATTCTTCTCAGATACCCGTTTTAAAACACTTTCAGTCTCGGGTAATGTACACCTCAACAGTAGCTTTCCAGAATGCAGTACCTTTTTTACGCAATACCCGATTCCGGAATTTCACGCAAGCGCCCGATCTTACAAGCCCTAAAAACCCTCGGTTTCTTTTGTTCTGGTGAATACAACTCTATCTACTGCAACATCTACGCCACATACCATCATAATAAAGTATCGTAAGTGATGTTTGGACTGCCTTAGGTTCTCAAAGTATCTTTGTTTGCTCATTGCACCAAAGGTGTCGCCACTGTAGCTTTATACATAACACTAGTCTGCACCTAAAACAGATAAGCATCAACCCTAAGCCAGAGTGCAACTACCTGAGTAATCAGTCTTTGGCCGTCAAACTAATGTCTAATTGAACGTTAACGCCAGTCAAATTATCGTGTTGCCATCTTATTGGTGATATTCACATTTTTTTGGTGTTGGAGTCAACACTGTAGCACATTGTTCCCCCGTCCCAATATTCACACAGGCTTTATTGGTCAACAACTCCTTCACTGTGTGTGTAAGACGTTTGAATGAAACTATATATCGCTACCAGTGAAGGTACTATTCTACAGTGCAACCAGTTACCCGTAGCTACCGCACACGTTAATGCAATGCAAGTCGCGACATGAACCAACCCTCTAGAACAATCACTAGACCGGTTCGAATTGACTAACAGGCTGAGACCAATGCCCGTGTAAGTGTTTATACCTCGAGTTCTTCTGTTCGGCTTTCTAATTTCACTGAGTTGCTCGTCTGGCCTCTTTGCTTTGCAGTCTGTTATTGCTGAAGCCGATCTGGTCTAATGTCGTTATCTCGTGGTCTATTCTGATTTCCTGGTCTAATGCGGTTGTCTGATTCTCCTTGCTTGCCAATGTCTTAAATATTGTTCTAGCTGTCATCATAAGATGGGCCCAACTTGTGACAGTTACACAGTCAGAGTTCGCAAATGATACTTGCATAACGATTTGAAATTTGAACGATGCTTACTGAGCAATTTCAAATCAGATGACTATTGGAACAATTGTTGCATAACACCTGTGATAAGTTCTCCTAAAGACTCGCGGCACTTTTAAGTTTTTGAAAACCTCAATTAAACGTGGAGGGCATAGCCTCATTATATTACAGTTGACATGAGCTTCGGTATCGAGCTACCTCGTCCGCGACATCCACTGTAGCGTTGTTGTTATCCAACCAACAACTTCAGTGTTACCTCACTTCCTTACCTTATCACAACTTATACGTCCGCTGTCATTCCATTGCACGAGTCCAGGTGTAGCCGCGTGTTGCCCTGGGTGACATTCACACCTTTCTCGTGTTGGAAGATACACGCTGATGTGTGTTCTAGTATCCTAAGTTGGCGTGTCGAGCTGTCTCATCAGTGACACCCACTGTGACGTTGTTTCAACAAGCCACTTCACTGCCCGTGATGTGACGCCAGGTGTACAGCCTGCTATTGGCATTACATGGTGCCATGTGTAGTCAACGGCTTTCACGTTATTCCCTTCCGTGCTCAACAGGCCCATCTCTGATATGTGTCCATTACATGGCGGAAGACGTTGTTGTAATTCGTTGCGTAATGCGACTGATAGATGTCGTGCACGCTGTAGTAAATAAAACCAGACACAAATACTTGAACAAATAGTATACGTCTATTGATTTGCAGCTCCCTCTAAATCAATCACTAGACTGGTTCAAGTTGACTAAAATGTTGAGACCAACGCCAGCATTAAAGTGTCTATACCTTTGGATATATCTTTGTAACTCGCAACTTCACCTTCTGAGGTTGAGCCGTTTCGATTTGCAAGGCAGTGATTTGCTCCTGTGGTCTGGTGGCGAGTCTGCCGTCGCGGTCTATTGTAGGTCTGATCTGGTTCCTGCGGTCTAATGTCGTGGTGACATGCGGTCTGACTCTGCCTCGAGAGCCAGCGCCTTATATACTATTCTAGTTAACATCATGCTACGTTCCCATCTCGTGACGATTAAATCTCACGAGCATTTTACAACTTAGCGAATCAAAAACAAGGCAAGTCGTCAGCCTCTAAAGGATAATTAAAACAAGTTAAAAGAATACTTCACAGCTGAATTCTAACATGAATATAAGATAACACAACTACTTATACTTGCTAAACCCTACCCTGGGCTGCCGATTTCAGACTTTGATACATTCAGTCCGTACAAACCGTTTGTGTCCTTTGCTTTTGCTCTGATATGCCCCATTCAGAAGATTGAAGGCAAGAACAGCATCTGGTAAAAACATGTCAGGTTTGTGACACTTCTTATTCAAGGCATCATAGTCACAAATAAATTCACTAATCAAATGACCGTCATTATGAAGAAAGGTACCTTGCGCTCTGTTAAATATATCTTATCTAGTTCTTCCACTAGTTTAACAAGACCGTCCTTTTTCTCCAGTTCCTCGCAGTTCAGTTTCCCGTGCTCTCCCTAAACCTCTAGATCAATCACTTGACTGATCAAATTAGAACTTCTTGGAGGGCGTAGCCTCATTATAGGGATAATAAACCCTACTTTAAGCAATATACAAATTTGTATCGTGTTTAGACCACTAAGATATTTGATACAAACCAATACTCTGTTATCCTGATCGACCATGAAGGGATTGTGACAAGTTCTATAACTTTATGCTCGGTGAAGCGTGACTGTGTGACTGTTAATTCACGGTGATGGTGATCTCCCCACACATTCTACCACGGTGTTTGGTCTGTGGCACACTGACGGTGTAAGGGTTAATTCACGGTTTTGTTTCTTGGGGGAAGTACTACTTGCAGGGGACTGAGTTGCAGAATTGGACTTGGTTGAGATCACAGAAACGGGATTTTCCTCCTTTGAAGTGATTAGTTTCGTCTTTGCTTTGTAAGTTAGTTTCCGTGATTATGTTCCTTACTACGAAATGTCACCTGTTTATTGATGCACTTTTGGCAAGTATGTTATGTATTTGACTGTTCTGTCGTTGCTTATTGACTTTAATAAAAACTACGTACATCTTACTTTGCGTCCATCTCCATCATATTAAACTTGCATTTACACCCAGGCGGGTTTAGGGGTCTAAATGAAACAATAAGAAACGGCGTCACTGTTGCCATTGGATCATACACACGGTCGTTTTTTCTTCGAAAACTGGTGAACCAGTTGCACGCAGTATATTCATCAAAAACGTTAAACATGCTTGTGCGTCGAACCAGTTACATGTACCGAAAGCCCGTTTCAGAAGAGCGATATATTTCCTGGAAAACTTGCGACTTCGATTTTATGTTCGAAAGAGCATGAGATCGGCTGATACCAGACTTTACAAGCCATATAAATAAAGACTGTCTTCGCTCCAGAATTGTGTTTCAATGTCAACGCGGCACTACGGTGCTTGGGAATTAGGGATTACTAGACAACCATTTGTTTATGTCAACTATGAGATGAATACCATAAAATCTAACTAAATAAGCACTTTTTGTGCTTAATAGTAGCGGATTTTGCAGACAGGGGAGTGGATACGGGCATCAGGCTCGAGTACTCGAAGAATCGGACAATGAATTCAATCTCCCAATAAGCGAACTTCCGTTCTTTCTTGAGGCCTTCTTGATCTTGACCCACTTGCACCGCAGACGTACATGTAATTATGTGAGACACTGCCAACTGTGCTATGGATAGCTCATCACATTGGTTGCAGTGTAGGACTTTCCATAAAAGTTAAGAAATAAATGTTTTTCTTCAGAAAGTATAAGTTAGTAATCCTGGTGCATGTAGTGTACCGTAAACAAGGATCATCGGAACACATGTTTACGATTTTTATGTTACTAAAGATTTCGGAAAATAACAGTATCCCGGAAAATAACAGTATTCATTAAAAGAATGTTGGTTTGGACACCTGTTGCATAATTGTCAACATTCAAGAACAAAAAAACGGAACAAAGGGATTGAATAGAGCGGGACATCTGGTTCTAAGCCAAAACGTAAGGGTGAAATGTTCGCTGCAACACTCAAAAACGTACCGACAGGTTTTTTTGACGATCGGGAGATGCAACTCCCAAAACTGCCCGACAGCGCTTTCTGCTGCTTTTTAAAAGTTGAATGTAAAAATTTGCGGGTGCTGTTAAAACCCATGAATGGTACCGTTTTTTAGTCGTGCGGCTTAATATGGCTACGTCGCGTGGAAAGTTATTATAGTAATATGATGAAATGTCAATTTTGACTTCTGTCAAAAAGCGTAACATGTGGCAGAATGTCGGACAGTCAGCCAAAAGTGGAGCAATTGGCAAATACACTGCAACACGAAGTACTGGATTGGGTTCTTTGACAACGTATACTTTTCATGTCTTAATATTTTTCGCGGGTAGTGGTAAATACTTCAGATAACAGTAGAATTACTTCTCAGAAATCCAGTCAACAATAAAACCGCAACTGGGCACTAACAGGTAAGAATTGCACCAAAACTTATTATAATACAAACATTTTGAAAATATTGCTAATATGCGCACACGCACACGCACACACACACACACACACACACACACACACACACACACACACACACACACACACAATCACTTGGCTAAGCAAGTATTTTTCGAAAGTTATTTTAATAACTTTCGAAAAATACTTGCTTAAAGGCCTAAACTTTTCATCTTGGCCAAATGTATGTCATAACTTCTTTCCGCAAAATACTTTAACATAATTTTAACACCCAAAAATGTCTAGTTACAAAAACTTCTCGAAAATGCATTGCTGGAACTCAAAGAATATCTGAGGCCAAACTACTCCCTGCATCCACCCAATGCCGCTGGTCTGGTTTCTAGACTAAATTTGCCGAGAAATCGCTAATTGTATGGAGCCGTGTGTCTAGAGTCTCGCTTGATGAACAATAATAACACAAAAATGAAGCAATGGAAATTGGTTTGATTAAATACAACTTTCTTTCGATTAAAATTCAGTCGAGCAGGCAGTCGGAAACTGTCAGTGCAAACTCTCGCGGATAGTCTCTGGTTCTTCAGGTCTGATAATAGAATACGTATAGGTCACGGCATGCATCACGATTTTTTTCCCGACCGGTCGGCTAGCAGTCGACGACAGGTCCATGCTGTTTAGAATAATACCCATTGCGTTTATAAAATGGAGTGATGTTTTAAAGATTCATGCTACACACATTAATTCAATACCGTTACGGAGATTCAGTCAACATTCGTTAACCGACCGTTAAAACTCGATCGTGTTTAAATAGAAAGTTTCCTGTTTCGAAGATTCTGTTTTACAAACCCTTTACTTGGGAAGCGAAACTACAGACTGAACCGTTTTATATGTACGCAGGGGATAGCTAGCACGCAAGTATCACTGAATTTTCCTCGGAATTTTTTTTTTACAACGGCGTTTGTGATTGGCTGGTCGAATTGGCTGGTCAACAGGCAGCCGCGCTTAACGCTAACAAACTGGCATGACCGACGGAGGAAGTGTAAATGTGGTGTGTTGCACAGACAAATCGGTGTTTATTTCATGTTCAAGAAATGTGAATTTCAGAAAATTATGGTTGCGCCTTTCCGGAGAGCATCTCACTGTCGCTGAATTTTTGTTTACGTTGCTGTTCTGTATTCATACTATATGAATAACACACCAGTTAAATAGGTCTAATGTCTTTATTGTTAATGTATGTGCTTCAAGCACGTGACTATTAACCACTACTGCAAAGTCGACCTAGTTGCTGCTACGCCACTTTCACTCACAAGGCTCAAAATCGTTCATAGGCCGCCATTTTCTCAATTTGTTAAGAGGCTAACCAATGACTGCCGAATTGACATCAACCAACGACAAAGCGCGTGCTACTGCCAGCTACCTGCGTGCTGACTACCACCTAGCGGTACGCAGGGAACCAGCGAGAGTATTTCCATCCTCCTTTAGAATTGAGCAAATTTTTGATTAGTTACGGTATATTTGTTGTCCAACAATTGACTGGGTATTTCGAACTTACGAAATAGAAGCAAGGTGGATTTTTTCTCACTTCCATTGACTTTGTGGTACTGACTTCACTTGCGCTCCGCCAGACGAGAGAACCTCTCGCGTAAATTCTAGAGCACGCGAGAGTTCACGATATTGATAAATTTTCCAAGTGAATCACGTGGTCACACTAACTTCCTTCGCGGCCAGGTGAGTCAACTCGTTTCAGTAGGATTATATTTTTTCTACTATGCAACAGCTATCCGTGGACGGCACGATAGTGCACCTTTTTATACCTTAAAAATTAAAAGCATTTCGCTGCTGTTTAGTTGTCAATGTTGAATTCTAACCCTTACAAAAAATTAACTCGATTTTTGTCGACAACGTTTGCATGACGATAAACGTAATTTTTGGAAGAGAGGAAATACTGAATTTTATGGATGAAAACGGCGTTTTAGGGGAGGAATAGACTTAAAGCTTTTACTTGAAGCAGGGCCCAGTTGCATAAAAGTTATACGCCATATAGAAATAATTACGTCGCATTATCACGCGTCATGTTGTTATTGTTGCACTTGACGTCATGCAACATTAATACTTATCCAGCGGATAACTTTGAAGTTTTATGCAACCCAGCCCAGGAGTGTGTTCTTGTGAATGTAGGCTACATGTAGAACAACAAGTCGCCAATTCTCGCCGCTGTCTTCCTACAATTCGCTTAAATCAATGGCGGTGTCTGATTCAACTTCGCCAGCGGAGCGTTGGACTGCAACCGCGATTGCTTCAGTTTCGATTGTTCCAACAATATCGTGACCCACATAAGTGGACATTCAATTTGACAGTTTGAATTAGACATGTATGTTTTAACATGCGCATGTCTAAAAACAATCCTTTCTGTTCGTGAAACCCAGCGCCTCATGACGTGCAGTGGAGTTAATTAGTTTCTCTGTGATGGCCGTAAGAACTATTGGGAAACGGTGGTCATGATGACGACGCCTATTGCGTTGCATTTTTGGAATTTTTTTTACTTGTTTATACTCAATATTTATGGGAACGTTTAAAACACAAACATTCCATTTGAATAATTTTTATCGGCGGTACAAAATTTGAAAATAATAGGGTTATGAGTCCATTCTCTCATTCACTCCTCAAAACAGCGGTGACGGGTTCATGGCATCGATTACACTTTCCAATCACAGCCTCGGTTTTACTGAACCGTNACCTTCTGTTGCAATTTTTTCTAGGTTGGGCCCTCTGGAGCCCTAGAATGACTGGACTAATCCGTGAGCACAAATGTTAACTCAGTCCCCGTCGCGAACCTCGGGTGCCAGGTGCTCTGCCGCCGTATCTGAATAAAGAGACATCTGTCAGTAGTTAAATGTACTACATGTACCTAAAGACACTCTATTAGTAAAACAACCACTGCGTCTAGCATCGTTTACAAGATGCCCCCGTGTGTCATTGGCTCCTTTGCTACAACAAAATAACCAGCTGTGACAAACTTGTTTAAATGATCTAACTGCCAGCTAAGTATTAATCCAGAAATCGCCTATTATGAATAAGGAACAAACTAAGAGCATTTTCATACGAGTAGGTTGGCTAAAGCAACGGTTTGAGTTCATTGGATCTAATCTGTTTACGCTTCACTTGCTGCAAGAAATCGTCTCGAATTCTATCCGATGATTTAGTATCTCGTGCTCGCCGAGCTATCACTTCCATTACTTTCATTATTGCAAGTGAAACCTAATAAGCGCGAGAAGTATTTGTCATCCCCGTGGTATTCCGTGATTTTGAGTTTTCGTTAGACGCTTGTATCTACGGAACCCACCCCCGCTTTAACAGGAAATACTTATCATTTCTACTATCGCAAAAGGAAATATAATAAAATTTAATCCATGACAATGCCGGAATTGTAAATTTTAACAATATGTCTCAGGTTCTTTTTGTACGCCTTATGAACTACCCTCCGACGGTTCGGTTTACATGTCAGAGTTGATCAAGTGCTCGAAGGGTTAGCACAAGCTCTTCAGTGTCTATGCTACAATATTAATTTCCATCTATTTTATATTTGCTTCTATAGTTATTTTACATTTCTAGTTGATTTGAATTTAAACTAGACAAGATTTTTCGACTTTTCATTTTTCTTTTAGATTTCTCTGGGAATCATGTGGATTTTCAACGATCATTGATAACCCGGAGAGAATGCAAGGACACGCGGCGTGTGGTCTTAACAAATCCGGTTACCGAAATCAATCAATTTTTTTTATTGGTTTGTCGTTCCACCATTACATTCTCGGTGTGGATATCATTAGCAATATATCTCTTCTGTGGGCACAATGAACTGCTTATACGGCTCCCAGCAATACCTTCACAATTTCTGGAATAGGTAGCGATACCTCGGCCACATTTTCAAGATGGTGATCTATGTAATCTTCGAGTGTAAAAATGTCTATTAGTTCCATGACTAGACCAACTATCGGTGGGGCTTCGTCGTCAACCGTTGGAGTCAAATACAAGCCGAACGGTTTAGGGGCGCATCTGTACCGAGCAAGAGCCCTTAGACATCGGTATTCCGTCTCAGTTGTTAAGTTCACGTCGTCTTCAAGCACGTATTTTTTACGCAAGCTTTTTTGCTCAATACCCGTAGCGTCATTTACGAAAGTCCTAAGGCACACTTTGCTTGAAATTCCTTCGCCGATCACGGTGTTATCCCCGTCTCCTCTTACATCGTATCTGTAAGGAGAAAAAATGTTGAACCGACGTAGATTTATCAGTTTAGCTTGTTGGATGCGCTGGCTCCGATTCCCATATTTCACGAAGGGACCGCGCCATTACTGCTAAGAACGTATGAGGCAGGTCCATAACATCAGTTTACACGATGCTTGGAGTGTGTTTTTAGGGACTTCTTTTATGATTCCTCGTACCACCTGTTCATCCTAAAACTAAGCTGTTTACGTGTTGTGCGAGGAGTTTGATGTCGTTTAGAACATTACAATTATCTAGAGAATCATCTGTGTTGCTACTTTAATTTTTATTTGCATCCAATTATTGATTCAAAGGTTGGAATTACCCCGAGACTCATAAATTAACAAAAGACATGCAAAAAAGTTCAATTTACATCAAATTGGTGAGCATTGGAAATTAAAAAGTTACCCGAATGCTCTCTTTGGCAGATAAGTCGTCTTTAGCTCCCGTTTTCTGAACTTTTTTCAGATCCAATTTTCGTTCACGTCGGCAACTGACGAAAGCTCTCTTGAGCAATCACTCTCGGATTATGCAGGGTCGGCATGCTGAAACAACGGATTCGCCTGCCTTCTTGTTTATGCGCCGGCGACATACCACGTCTTCGAAGTTTGGTCGCGTTAAATGTGCCGCGTTTATTCATAATTTCAAGCGGTTGACGGATTACGTCTGTGACGCACGATTTGGCATTTCGAAGATATTTAAACCCAAACGCTCTTCGCAATACATTCATTGGGTCGCACGACTTTACTTGCCGGAGCTTTGATGACATAAATTTCCTTACTGGGTAAGTCTTAGCCTTGCTCACAACGATCCATTGCGCCTGCGTTATGAATTTTGGGACTATAGAAGCGAAGCATGACTGTCAAGTTCGTCTTGTGTCAGACAATATCTCAGGACACAAAACAGGACAAGTTAACTACAATGTATATAATATATGTTACCTCTCAAACACACACACACACACACAAAACACACAAATTCATAGTAATGATTGCCGATACGAGAATTGCTATTGTTCACTAGTGTCTCAGTGTTTCTTTATGGTCCTACACGTGCCACAACTTTGGCTTCTCAGCACCAGAGATTTTCAGTGCTTGACAAATATTACGGCGCCAAGGTTGACCAGCCTCTTGCGGACAAATATTACGCCGCCCAGCTTGACCAGCCTCTTGCACCCATGGTTCAGCTGCGTGGTGATAAAACTTAAGGGTCACCTAGAAATTACATACATGTAGGTATAGTATCAAGTAAGTCAACCGACTCAATCACCAGCCATAGCATGAACGTATTTTCGAATTACATCTAGAAGAAATGCTAAGGCACGTAACGCTCAGGTAAATTAAACTGATTAACAAAACATATAAGTAAGTACATGTACCTGTACTAACAAATATCCGATACAAAACACACTTACGTGTTCCAAATCATTTTGACTGGTATGAGCACCATGTGCTTCAAATATAAAGTAAGAGCGTGGCAAAGCACAACTGCCTCCCGTTCAGTAACGCTAGGACCTAGCTTAAAAGCAAGACTTTGCGAGATTACGCGAGATATTGCCGTGTATTTTAAATACGAGCACGTGACCTTGACCAGCTTTTGGCTAGGTCCTAGCCTAGGTCCTAGCGTCTACTGAACGCACGCCTGCTCTCCGCCCAAACTATCGGTAGACTGCCCAGTAACACGTGTATACCAGAATAATCGTGACTGCTACCTGCACTTGCAAAACGAGCACATTTGCATAAGAATACAAAAGGGTTGGCTCTGCATAGACCAACTAACAACAGCAATCTCTTGATATTTAAATCATATAGAAGTCAGACCAAATTGTGACAATGACGTTGATCTCTGTATTATGCCGTCCTTTACAACCAATCGCTGAATCCCTATCCTTGTTTTGGTAATGCATGATATTGACGTTGCAACAGAACTCGCCGTAGCATATCCCGACTTGACGACAAACTCGATAACTTAGTTGCTGGAAAACGTACGGTTCAGAGCGGAATAGACGATTGGAGCGATTTGCGTATCTCATCTCTAAGGCATCGGTGAACATTTACAACCCTCTGACAAAGAACTGTATGAGAGAAACGGGCTTTAGCAGCTGCATGAAGTCGAACGACAGCTCTGGGGGTTTCACCGAGATATTCGGCACTGTGACCAGCGACAGAATTGAAGGTCTAACCCCGTACTTCTGTCCTTCATGTCGTCGAATGCGACATTTTTTGTAGATTTGTTCACAACAGCTGCTGTGGACAACTGGAATTGTCTGGAAACGTGTAATTAGTATGGTTTCCACTATCTTGCAGTTCAATACATCTTATGCACGCAGTAGACATTTTAAAAGTGAGCCTCCTTTTAGGTTTTAAAAACAATATACATGTATTTCGCGCTTAATCACAGTGTAAACTGTGATTTTGTTCGCATTCCTCGTTAAGATTTCTGTCTCAAATACGTTGTTTTTTAACTAAAAAGAGTCCCACTTTTAAAATGGCGAATAGGTGAATAAGATCTGTAGCCCCTAAGTGTTTGAAAACGTCCTTCAAAGAAACACATAGCATGACATGTCTACGAAAGTACATGTATATTGGATACGTTATTAGATCTTGAGTTGATTTTAGCAATGTTATTGTTCATAATGTATAATTAAATCTTTTATATACTTTTCTCTAATCTGAACTTGGCACGAATTCAGGATTTGGGTTAGGGCGTCATGGCACAGCGTTACCCAGGATTGTGCCCGTCAGACATTCGCACCCTCGAACTGTCAAATGGAGCCTATTAGCCTTTTAGAAGGACCATGACCCCTTTCCCTCCTAAATCTGACACTGTGAACCTCCTAGCAAAACCTGAAACAATTTTAAGCAATTCTGAACTTCTTCAAGATTACTGACGTTCAGATGTTAAGAATAAGTGGGGATGTTTACTACGGACTACCCGGGACTCATTCAGGTGGTTGCCGACGTTAAGAGATTGCATTGACTTGAAAACCTCTCACGTAGTTCTGAGCAGAAAGTATTCAACTGTCCATAACATGAAACTTTCCTTTGCCTAAGCACCTTGCTCACTTCAACGTTGTGGTTGATCGATGAAAATTTGACGAGGTCACTGTTTTAAAAATACAGACTACCGAGGGATATCTATTATAAAGTAACGGATGATAGGTCGGCACACGTTTCAGAGAATGACCTCACGATGATTTAAGGGACAAGCCTCTTTCCGCCCACCTCCTTCTCGCTTCAGAATAAATGCAGTCTTTATCATTCGCAAGACCGTCACTACTGCCATTTTGTTTCCAAAAGTAGTCAATTTGGCAATTTGTGCCTTCACCGGCGGTGTCAGCTAACCATGGCACCTTGCCACAGTTCAGTTGACATACATGTAGCTAGTTCAGTCATGTTTTGTATCGGGGACAGAAATCTGGTTTACACTCTAAAGAATCCTATAACTGTTTTGAAAAACAAAGGTTAATGTTTGGATAACGCTTCAAGAAAATTGACATGTAATCAATCTCTTGCTAGAGGTAGGTTCAAAGGTAGTTTAATGTTATGCAATCTATTTTGATAGGGTCAAATGTGAATGGTCCAACAGAAAATAACTGTGTCCACTTAATGACTTTTTGATATTTTGAAATAGGACAGAAAAAAAATTACGAAAACCAAATTCGTACGATAGGCAGATAATGGTTTGTACAAAATAATATTCTAGCATGAATATTTTACTGTTCGTCAAATAGCATTTATTAAGAAAAAAAGGACTGGCATGTTAACATTTTCAGCAATACATTAAAAGGGAACAATCGGTTTTACAGGCGGAAAATATAATTTGGGGGTAAATTCTGGGGATCATTGACTTCGTGAAGTTAACCGTAAAACCCTTTATGGTTTCCTTATAAATCATCGATTCCTTACAAAAGTCTCCAGTCAAAGTTATCTGAAACTGGGGTGGCGACTTCATCAGCTTGATGTTTCGTTACTGGGCTCCGTGAAGATGGTCGAGACCTGTGTCGTGTATTGGTGACCAAAGCCGGAGGGCAAAAACCTAAAGATTAATCTTTTGCGAATGCGAGAAAAAGTAACGACGAGTCGAAGCACATTGGAGGAATAACCTCACGAGAAAAAGCATTCGAACGAAATGGAGTGATGGATTCCCATGCGAGATGAGTTGAACAGCCGGAAGGTTTGCTTTCCTGTCCCATCTTCTAGGAATAGCCACCATTCAAGCATATTTTAGATTAGTATCCCGCACAACCTAAAATAATCTTTGAATAGCTTATAACATTTCTGGTCTTTAACTGATTAACCCGGCGATTGAATACGTCGCTGACTCTCACCAGTTTTCTGATGGTCTCGACCAACCGATCGGAAATACACTAGTATTTATCAATTAAGGAAAACGCACAAAAAATCCTCTTTCAACATAAAGTCTTCCACTGCTCTCTTCGGATAGGTACACTATGCATTTTTCGCAAATATTGCAAGAGGGAATCAAGTCCATGGCCTATTTTGTATCATTTGTTTAATTTTTACTTGCCTCATTTTCAAGAATCTCGTCGTCGTCGTCCACTGCTGTATTCTTGCACAAAAGTTGACAACAAGGACCTGATAAACATACCCGAAGATTTTTAGGAAATTTGTCCATATTAATATTTTGCAAAATTAATATTTCAATGGCACTTTAGAAGCGACTTGTCTTCATAAAGGCAGTTACGAAAAATCAGTCACAGTGACGTTCTTTATTCTTACGTCACTTAATTGTCTGAGGTCAAATTAGTAAAGGGCAATTAATTCATACTCTAACCTTTGTTAACGCAAAGACACGGGATTTGAAGTATCAGTCCTGGTCTCGAGTGAAATGAACAGAAAATAAATAAACAATGACTCTGTCTTGAGACATATTTAGTTTTTCAAAAACGTGTTGTTTTGATTTAATACTGAACCGTAAAATTGTACGATTATGAAATGTTTGGCTGAGTCTTGGGCATACCTCTAGAATAACTTCATCTGGAACAATTTGTTGTACCTTCTGATGTAGAAGAAGTTGATGCCAATTTCCCTTGATTATCAAGTTGTTCCAAAACAACTGACGTTCACACTAATTATTTCCCCTTAATAGGTTGCACTTGCAGCACCAAGGATTTGTTAGGGTAAGCAGAATATACCTTTCGTGAAGGTACTTATTATGAAAATTACACCTCAGTGCAGTCATTTATTTATTTGTGTCATTGGAAACTACAATAGTGTAGATCTACATGAAACGAAGAAATAATTGCTTAACTAAATTTATGTCTTCATAATCTTTCGGGAATCCAGTTGCGTCTCCTGGCAGTCCTTAGGATGGAGTCTAAATTAGAGAAAACGATACCGTAATGGTGTAGATGATGTTTTTCTCTGTACTTTAATGTTGGGATGATAATAAAACAGTAAGTTGAAAATTTTATAAGGCACACACTCTCTGTCGGCTTTCAGTTAACCATGAGCGGCGCAGCACTTAAAATAATGGTGCTCCGCCCATGTTAATAGATGCATTTCTGAAAAAATATTGTTATGGTTACTACCTTGACTATTTTTACATCGTTCAGTATAACTTCGTATGTGTACTGCCATGGTATTATATTCGGGATCATTATGTTTTGCGGTTTGCCTATTAATGGGCACAGTTTATGTGACTATTCACTGAGGAGTTCGGTTGTTTTTAACGTTAATTTGTAGATGGTTGGTGTGGATGGCTTAGTCATGGGTGGTGCACCACAGGAGGCTAGGGGGCTATGGCCCCCACTTTTTTAAGTGCTGCGCCGCCCACCACGGCGGTGCAGCATAGGGGGGCTTTGGCTATAACCCTCCAGTTATTTCAGTGCTTCGCCGCCTATGTCAGTGTGGTAATGCGCATGCAAATTATCAACATTGTATCCTTTAAGTCATGTTGTTTAGAAGTCACCAACATTTCTGTAACGTTTTCGGTTATTTACGAGATGAAGATTGACCCACAATTTATTTTGGAAAGAACATAAGAAGGCAAGTAGGATTTCTTGATCAGCACGGCTACACGTAAGCCACATGCGTTAAAGAGGCATGGAACGAGAAACATAGTCAAATATATCTTTTAAATTCGTGGCAAAGATACCATCTCGCAACGTGTAGTACAGAGTACATGTAGTTCACTTTCTCAAGTGAGGAAATTTCCAGAAAAAATCGCAAAATTAATTTTTATTACGCGCGAAGGAAAACACTTTGTGGTTACCACACAGTATCTAATCTCCCTACCAATTATTACAATTGCGCGCATGCGCTCACAGTCAATTGCTTGAAGTCTCGTCAGTTCAAAAGTCACATTTTCCATACTAGGGAGATGTGCTACGTCTAAATCTTGCCATACCAAATATGGAGAAGTACTTTGCCTTGTGGGAGAAAAATCTACGAAGTGACAGATGTTTTCTTGAAAATTGAAACTAGAAGAAAATGCTTTGATATCAGCAAAAATTAAAACTCTTTACGAACAAATCATAAAATTAGCTGGTGAGCAGATTAAATTCTGGTTCAGGTGCAGAAAACCACTTTCAATATTGCAATTTAGTCTGTTTCCCGAATCTAAATAAACAGCAATGAAAGTTAAATACTCTGAGACTAATATTGAAATGCACCACAACGACGCGTCTCGCAAAATCGGTAACAAACAATGGCAGATCGAAAGGACTGCAAATAAACCTACAGTGCGGGAATTACGAGAACACTAAGACAAATACCTACAAGAATGGAAGGGAATGTGACTAAATAACGAACTACTTACAACTATCCTCTGTAACAAGGCCAAATTCTGAGAATAACTACGTAAATAACTCCAATAAATGTGCCGAGCATGCGGCGTCCATAATGGCAATCTAAAAAGCGACATCTAACGACATACTTAAAAACTAGTCCAGGAAGGGAGAGAGAGGCAGAATGAGCCTACGTGACACGACAATTGTTTCAAAGTTCTGGGCCCGGTCTCTAATCTTTGTACTCGAAACGAACTCGAAACTATTTTTGGCAATTTCTCTGCTCCTTTTGTGCGAACTTAAGATAATTGGTTATCAGACTGAGCTCGAATACATTATAGTTTATGCATAGGAGTTTCTAATTCAAGTTTGCCCTTGAAGACCCTTATATTCGTGCTACAAACTCGAGTAAAAACTCGAAATTTCGAGTTCAAACTCGAACTTATTGCTTTAATATTGGGTTTACAAACTGTGAACTAAGGGCAATAAATTATCTACGTAAGTTATTGTGTACTCGAGCATAGAATAATAGACACATATCTTGAGTTCGCCCAAAAGTAGAGTAGAAAATGCCAAACCTAATTTCGAGTTCCATTTCGAGTAAAAGATTGGAGACCGGGCCCTGGTCATTTCTACTGAATCAAAATAAGGCCGCGTAAATCAGGCTGTCAATAAAAACGTGTGTCGAAATACCAGGAGAAGTTCGCCCTTGTAAGCCGATAGCATGTGGGACCCCGTTTCAGTCGACGTCAAACACGTCAACTCCCTCTTGAAGCGGCTGGAGGCCAGGAACTGAAGGAAAGATCTCTTAAATTAGAACACCCGACACGAGTTCGGCAAAATTACAATAAAACTAATGCAAACCCTACCCAAATTCTGACACTTAGTCGCACAACCCCAGCCGAACATTCCTGTGCAAATTATTTGTGATAAATCCGACATTAGCAGGGACTCACTTGGAAGTTTGAAGAATGCTGGTGGAAGGACTAATCCCCAATCAATGGACCGTTTAAAAGGACGTTTTTACCAAAACTTATGGTCACGTGTCTACACAGAATGGCACACTGCTGTGAACAACACAAATAGCCTTGCCGCCCCCACCCCTAGTTTGTTAAAATGTAATACATTAATGGGATGGCAGTCGCAAGTAATTAAGATATTTGAAGGAGACAACATTTTAGTTAGGGGTACATATGCCGTGACTTGTATCGGAACTGAAAGGTTATGTAGGACCCTTGATAATTTCGGATAGACATGTCTCAGAACTGGTTAGATTACATAAAACTTTCATACAATATACTCCATGCACCCTTCTTCAAAGCGTGGCTGTTTGGAATTGACTTTAAATTGATCCTGGGACATTTATGTAAGGCGTGCGATCAAGAATAAGACTCATAAGTAAGATATTCATGCAAAAAACTCAACAATAGTCATTCAGAAAATTTTATCGCTATTTTAAACTTCTATCCTGAAGAGTTGCATTAAAAGATAATGTGATGATGCTTGTGATGGCGATGTAGAATTACTATGAATTTTGCTTTCAATTCTGCTAAATTTTACTAGTGACCAAATCAATGACAGATTGTTATGAAGTCAAAAAATGCAATTTGACAAGCTTTCGATTTTCAGAAAATATATGCTTTAAGTGACGGAGTTACATTTTATAGTTTTGTGGATATTTGAATGAAAACGCAGACTTGACGATTAGGCCTTACACACTTCAGTGTAACCGTAAGTAGGACCATATTCGTACGTCTCTGAAGCACAACACTGACAGTTGTATTCTGAACTGCTTGATAGACGCTCAACAATTATGTTATCGGTAACCAATGTTCGCTCGCCTCCCTTATCGCGTCGCATGCACTAGTTGTGACGACACGCGATTGGCGATCACTATTTTATCGCTGGAACTAACATGACCCTGTGTAGATGTAAATATTTTGTCAGATTCTAAGTGGTATAACCATGTCTAGACCTTTCACAGTACGATACACTGCGAAGTATGTACTATACTAAGCGGAATGATTGAGTTGCTGATTGTTCAGGTGATTGTCCTGAAAGGTAAGTTCTTGTAGGTTTAGTGCTATCGACGAGTTATACAGTAAAAGACGGTAACAAGAATGTGCAGTATGTGGTTGTGAACTCATTGTGAGAACGGACTTGAGATTGAGTCATTACTCCCGGAAGGAGTCGCCGAGCCAGGTGGTATTAGTTTCGTCGAATTGCTAACCAAATGACGCCTTTTTGTAACGAAAGTGTTCACTTTCCGAGAAAATATTAGGGAAGTTGAAATGTATTTTCCAATAGTCCGTGTCTCCGTGACTTATCGGAGGCGTAGGAAGCGGGGAACAGTTGGAAACGACCGTCCCGTATCAATGAAGTCGGTGGACAGCCCCTGACTTAAAATTGGTACTTAGCCGAAATCTAACGAGAGACAGCTAAGAGGAAGCGAGTGCCATCTACCAATGAATTCACTAAGAAATGAGTACGAAGGAAGCGAGTCTCATTTTTTAATTGTCAGGGTAGAAGCTTCTGGGCGACCGACCCAATCTTAGCAGAGAAAGAGCGAAACATGCCGTTTAGAAAATATTTTTAACATAAGGTTTGTCAACAATCAGTGCTGAAATTCCCATTTGCTGGAGTTCTCACGGAGTGGATCCCAGAGATGGTGTCAGTTGTCTATCCCTCGATTTTCAGAAATCGCACACTCTTTTATGTTAAAGAGGGTGGTGGAAGAAGGTAACCCAATAGGGAATCAAGTATCACTCCAGTTTTAGTAAACGATAAACCCTTTCTTGTTGGAGTATTTCGTGAGCATGCCTTTTACTAGGGTTCCCTCTATGAATCGTACTGCTCTCCCCGAGGCCTTTTCCTTTGCCCCTATGAATTCGGCGCTTTCATTTACTGGCGAGGGAAAGTAGAAAACATCGAAAAAATGAAAATTTAGACTACTTGCGAAGTATACAATAGCGTCGAGATATGAGCCCCGATTAACCTCAATCCGCCTCTGAACATTTCAAGATTATTTTTGCTGATAAATTGAACAGGTTTTGACACATATATACTTGTCTAGCTGTATTCTGTTCATATATCGACTAATTCAGAGATGATTTTTGACCATTATAGAATTATATTATGAAATACTTATGGCGATTCTCTGAACGTAGATGTAAACTTCAAACGTGCACTAGGTGATTTTTGCCAGTCTGAAATAACCCGACAACATATTTTTTCTCCGAATTTAGCAGCCGGCGTTATGGGAACGATGTCCTTTATACATATAAGAGTAAGTACCTATTCTAACATGATTTTGACAGTCCATCATGTTAGCACCCTAATAAACTGAAATTCATAAGATATTCCAGCTTAAAGCTCATACAAAATCATGTAATGTGTTGAAGTCTAAAATGTCACTATATTTCACTATGATTTGTTGAATCATGATTCCGCGTTGATGGTGGCGACCTTAGTTTAATGTTTGCCTTCCACCACACCAACGTGTGCTAGCCTTTGGCGAGGGATGCGACACCTGCGACCACCAATGGAGGCTGGAGTGGTGGGAAAACGGAGGAACCACTTTCGCAAACGTTTGACGAAATCGAATTTTGAATTTGAACTTTCTTACCTCAGTTAATAACGCTTTCCTTCCTTCGAACCTTCTTAAGCGATCATGATTAGAGCTTGGCTAAAAATGCTGTTGGGTAGAGTTGGGGGCGATTGGAGTACACCTAGGGTCTAGTGAGCTGGAAATACGCCCTTGCATTTGCCCCCTTCCCTTGAAACCATGCAGTGGAATTTCAAGGGACATCACGTAGACATGAATGCGCCTTCAAGGCACAGTTGCATAAAAGTTATACGCCGTATAGCAACAATTTTGACATCGCAATATCACGCGTCATGTTGTTATTGTTGAACAATGTATCTGACGTAGTGTAACAATCAAACTTATCCGGCGGATAATTTAGAAGTTTTATGCAAGCAAGCCCAAATATACGTGTGTGCTCATACGGCATATGCGGTAAACGTTGTTGAAGATGGGCACAGGATATTAATGACGCGATGTCATGGCGCCTGAAATATCTGACTGATCTCATAAGACTTGAAACATGGAAACTTCTGGGCAACTTCTGATACGCCTGTCCTGGAATGGAGTATGGTCAACGTACACGTGATTTGATAGCATAAATACTCCTTGCATGCGTTTCGTGTTTGGTGAACACCTTGTCTTTTTATGGCCCGTGAGTCCTTCGTGGATCACCAATCTCGATATTGATCAAAATCATTTGTTATATTAATAGTTTGGCTGTTAATGAAATATAAACGTTGTTTTTATTACCAGTGGTTATTACGCGAGGCGACATTGTCCATGTCTGTAATTTCCCTGACAATGCGCTATGTTCTGGATGGCGGCAAGGGTTAAATGGCATAGAGGATGACAATGATTGGACAGTGAATCGTGGAAAGACACCTTCTGTCAACACGGGACCGAACGGCGACCACAGTCCATCAAAAGGTAAGTGCACAGTGTACAACGTAATCTACATTTACACACTTACTCTTAACACTCCATACTGAGACAGTAGCTTTGATATGTTTCCATTGTTTTAAGGATACGAATCCATGCGCAAACCCAGCCTAAAAACGGGAGCTCAAATTTATGAGAGTGTAGACCTTTTACTAAGATTCCACGGGCGCACC
>NMRA01000146.1:307980-338382 GCA_002633005.1 Phoronis australis
AGCACAAAACAAAAGTAGAATAGAACAGATTCGCACGGTAAAGTCAACGCAAAACCAAGTGGCGGGAAACGCTTGCCTCCTAAAACGTCACTTCCGGAGTAGCGGACGAGTAATTAATAAAATTACGAAAAGCTGTAATTAAGTGGAAAATATGTCTAGGATAACCAACCAACCTTATTTTAGCTCAAAACGACATGGAAAAGGGTTGCCTTCGCCTTTAAATCACGTTGCATACCAATAGAAAGCTCAATCATTCCCCTTTACAACAATACCACATTCTGTCAATAAATTGATGATATGCTCAATGACTTAGCTGCCAAAAATTGTTTTGCCTTAAAGTTAATGATACAAATTTCCCTGTTTTGTCAAGGAACATAGTCGAGGAAAGAAAGACTGTGAATACGGATAAGAGAAAATTCAAGAGTACATCACCTAATTATCAGTGCATGGCTTACTCTTAGAGGACCATGGCTAGGATATTGTTGTTAGGGTCTCCGTTTGTGCAACATACATGTAGGTCGTCTAAACGCACTTGAAAATGTGCACTTAATAATTTTTACATGTATTTCCAAAATTCGAGAAAATTTCAAATTTAGTGCGACAATTTTGCGTATGCAAAACTATTTTTTCCAGAGACTTCTCTCAGGAAAGATATAACGGAAACAACTCTCGCTCTGTGATTTGTTTTCTTGAAATTAAATATCACTTGAGAAATGTTGATGACCTAACAGATACACTGTAACACCTACTGCAGCGCATTTCCTGATCTTTGAAAGCAACTATTTTTGATATTTAGGGGCCCAGCCCTTGAATGGAGCCATTGATGATATTAAAGTGACCACCATTTTCGTGTTTTTATTGACAAATTGTTAAGGGACAGCTCACGGAGAGAGGACCCAATATTGGAATCGATTATTTTTATTTTCCTATGTCAATCGTGCAACCGGCTTTAATGTTGAGGGAGTTCTCTACTTGCAGGGTCGAACGACGATGGAATGAACTGTGACTCTTTTCCAAGCTTAATGATGTTTATGCCTTCATTTTAAAGTGTCCCATTTAGGGCGGGACGCTTTGTGGGTGGGGAGGTTCGGGGGAATTGTCCTTTGGTCCCTCTATACATGTACATGAAAATCCGACACTGTCAAGTATTCACGAGGAGAAGTTGAAATTCCAAATTCTCCAAAGGCAAAACGTTCGTGCACAGCACAGCAGCATCAAGACATTCGACCCAAACTTCCAAAAACGTGAGAAATACAAAAGGACTGACCGCACTCAAAAAGGTGAAATTTTGAAGAACGTGGAAACCACTATTTGTGAATTACACAAAAATAACCATTTCTGATGATTATTTATAAACTAATGTAACTTCTTTCCCATAGTATCAAAAGAATAGTGTTTCTTTTTAAGATCGTTACTAGGAGTTGTTTGTAAGGAATTCGCACAAGTCGAAAAGACTGTCGAGTCTACGATTTGTGAAGACCGGGTACATATACATTGTACATGTACATGTTGAATGGGGGTTCTCAAAACATTCGCATTCATAAACAAAGAATTCAGCGTTTTTGGAGTCCAAGTTTGACTCGTGAGCCGTTATAGGTACACTGTACGTATAAAATGAGCAAAATTATAACTTAATACGAATTCCCAATCTCCCGTGTTCCCCGGCTACCCATCAAAAATCTGTAAGCATTCCTGCAGAAATTGCTTTTAATATACCGTTACAATAAACAAAAAACGAAATAATTAAATGTGTAATAATAAACTCATTGCTTATTAACCTTGAAAGGTTGTCGTTGCACTTCTTTGATGTTTTTAGTTTCTAGTAGAATTGCGCAATGAATTTTTGTTCTTCAGCATTGAATCGTTGGCTTTCCATTCACAGACGGAATGCGTCACGACTGACGCACCTTCGTTAAAAATAAGGTATTACCAAGCAGTAGGTCTGCGCAGAATCTGAGTGATCCACGAGAACTGAATTTGAACTGCAAGCTTTGAAGTATGTACATTTTGTGACACACTCTGTACCATTTTCCCAGCCACCAGTACATGTGTACAATGTAATTGAACTACCCGCCGTGTTTCAAAAAGGAACTTGAAAAGCCCCAAAGGCACTATACTAGGGACCTCGGTATTTCACCTTTTTAAAAAAATCCTTTTCCCGAAACTGGGTCTTTATAAAATTAATCTACATAAGCCTTAGAGCCAGCACAGACGGATAGGTACGAGGTAAGCTGCCTGTATCGAGTGAATCATAGCCGAGCTTTTAGTTCATCGAATTTCGTATCTCAGCTACAGTTACATGTACTTAAGACAGCTCCCAGCTATACCCGTCAGTGCGCTGGGCCTGGGCCCATTCTTACTGTCAGTCAAACTTAACTGATTCACGGGTTACTCAAATCCTGATGGCTGCATCACTGGTATGTCGGCATCGGGAAAACGGGGGGAGGTCATGGCCATAACAAGGAAGGGGGAGAGGTAGTTTGTCGAAGTCGAATTGGTTTGTGCCCCCCCCCCCTCCCAATAATGTTTGCCTTCCTACGGAGCTGAACTTCAATACTCCAACTGAGTACGCAACATTCACTTTGAGACCAAACCCTGTTTGGCAACAAAGTTACTAAATTCAATAATCATTTATTGGCGGAATGTGATATTTTTGGAAAGGGGAATGACTGGAATTTTTCATTTGTATACAGTAGGATTTAAGTAATAAAAACACCGGCGACTGAATACAAATTTCCAAACTTTTGCTGAGGTGTTGATTTGCATGCTCCTGACTATGCCAATCAACATGTACACTATATAGCAGTTGTGTAACTAAACAGCAATGCTATCTGCACACAAAACTCGTTCTTAAAAAAATTAACAATTTTCAACGTTCCTCATATTACTATCGTCGCTATAGGTTGCGTTTCTGCACCATTTTGACCGAGCAATCACTGAGATACGGAATTAACGTGCAAGTTCGTCTTGAAACAGAAACAAAAATAGGTACATGTACTCATACATACGGTAAAATTTCATTAACTTCGACTGGTTCGAGCTAATCATTTATTAATCTCGACCGTACGTTCACAAGTCAACTCAAACAAAACGTCCGACATAATGTCTGTTCTACATGTATGTAGACAGAGCTGCGAAGCCTTGACTTGTGATGAACTCTTCAGTCACATTTAACAACCGACTCTCTATTGACAAACGCTGTAACTGCTGAATCCCTAGCTGCAACACAACTCAACTCTAACTCAACTTCAACATCAATTGGCTCACAGTTCTCTTGGTATTTTTAGCTTCTTAGAATGTCCTGGAACATTTCACCAGCAAACAAACACATTCTGGAACTTCTCATCAACCCACTCTAGAAGTTTGCGGGTTTTTCTAAACATAAACAAGGCGCTAAAGTATTCCAAACTATGGTTTTATTTTTTAATTAATAATGTGATGGAATGTCCTCTTGTTTTCGATTGTAAACAACTCACATCATCACTTGCCTGACCATATGGGTCATCCTCGTGGAATGTTCTCTAGTATTCTATTGCAAACAAATCGCCTGGAAGCCTGGTCCATGGTTTACGTCAATCAAGTGATATCTGCTACTACAAAATAAGACTTATAGACCAAACCTAGTGTCTCCCTACTCCTAACAACATGGACTTTCATTGAAAGCAGAAGCACTGCAGGTTTCTGTGCGTCTCCGCAATACATTGGAAAAGCACTAGACTCATTGTTACGTCGTCTCCATAGGGGGCTATTACGTGTACTTGGAAACGACAAACGTAAAGCACAGATCGATGGCGAGACTGTATTCATGTAACTACACTCACAATGGGTCGACGGAACTGCAGTTCTGGTACCACATGAAGGGTGTATTCTTGGGCAGTCTCAATGTTTACGAAATGGTGGTTACCAACGCGACGGAAAAGCTGGTGTGGTCAAAGAGCGACGAGCAGGCTGACGACTGGATCGAGGCTCGGATCAACCTAACTACTTCAGGGCCCTTCCAGGTTTGTGGAAGCGTCCCATGTTAGTTTAAGCTTGTAACAACTGTTTGACAAGCTAACCGCGCATTATATTTCATTTAGAGAGACCTTATCTTACGTTACACGGCGTTCGGCGTATTTTTACAAGGACCAATTGCTGGGGCCGATCGAATGTTCACGTTCCATTAAGACTTTGATGGATGATGTCTATTGATCAGTTAAAAGTGATTTTGTTTTAAATACAGCATGCGTTATACACTTCTTTTAAATAGACATTTTCCAACTTGCTTCAGTGGTCACACCTGTTTTCACTGTAGCGACTGTCGGGATACCTTCGAGTGACGAACTAATATCGTGATCCATAGCGTTGTTATTTTGTTGCATAATTAAAAGCGATTGCTTTCATATAATTCGTGCCTCAGAAACACATCCCAGATTCACATTCAGTGTAAGGTAAGGTTTCTAAGACATGTGAAAGTTTTAGTCTATCGTTATGTTGTTCCCTCGGTGCTCTCGCCGTGACGTAATGTGCTGTAAAAACGCTAATCAATGTGTGATTTGACGTTCATGCCGCGTTTACTTGTGCAATTATTCTTGTCTTCGTGAATTGCTTAAACATTACTTCCTTCGTAGCTATAACATAACGAAAATGCTTAAGAAGGAAGGCTTTATTGTGGCCTGGTTATTCTAAGCAATAGATCCTCAGTACACATAAAATTACACGATTAGATTGGGTTAAAACTTTAATAGCTTCTGGTTTTTACTAAACAAGTGAAATCACACATGGCGCGTCGTTTTCCAGATTTTGTTCGAGGCAACGGTTGGCTCGTGGTTTTCAGACATCGCAATTGACGACATAGCAGTCATCCTTAAAGGTCTGCACGAGACGTCAACGAAAGACTCTCATGGTGATGTCGGAACGACACAAAGCGAGCCTGGTAAGCTTTTATTCCGCTACATGCTGATATAGCCGCAAGTACGACTGTATGTAAGTATATGTTTGTGAATTTGTTTACCTGCAATAAAATTAAGCCGTATCTCGAAAGCACGTTGTTCAACATCGAGGAGTGTTCGCACAGGTCTATGAACTGAAATCCATGCTACTTTCGTTTATTAAAAGCCCGTGCTTCTTCAAATAATTTAAGAACTCTGGATTTAGAGCCTCTCCCCTGTGAAATTAGCCTCACTTTGTTCCTTACTTAATTGAGAAGTGATTTCTTGTGTTGGACACTACTTGGCACATAAAAACACCAGTCGTGGCAACCTAATTTTTTGGAATTTCAGCTAGGTAATTACAAATTGTTACTTCTTACACGAACGACAGACATCACCCCTAATTCGACACAGTAATGTCTTGAGGTCAATATCATAATGACGTGTGGCCAAATGTTTCGGATCAAAGTACGAAACTATTTATTTGACCGTCACCACTAAGATAGGTTCTCACTTTTGTCGATATCGATCGGTAATTTTAGTCAAACTCATATTGTATAGTTTGACACTTGCTACACGTTACACATGTAACTGATAATTGTATCAAACTGTTTTCAGAATCAACAAACAGAAGAACAGAGAGGACAACAAAACCATTCCATCATAAGACCACTTCAGCCACAAACATTGAACATACATCACAGAGCACAATCTCCTCGAGAACTATTTATAGGTTCATCACCAAGACTGGGTTGTCGTCAGAAGAAATCGTGTTTGTTTCCATTGGGATTGCTGTGTCCTTTTGTTTCTGGTCGGCAATATTTGTGCTGGTTATTTGGTACGTCAGGACTCACCCACGTTCTAAGTGGGAGATGATGAATATTAGTCACCAGCTCCCCCTGACTGACTCCAACGGAGGCTTCGCCCCGGAAAAGGCCGAAGAAACATTTACAGATACATATTCAAACATCTCCTTTTCAGTTGAAACAGCTGCATAGATTTATACATGTACATTCGCTCTCTGTCAAATAATTGTCAAGCAGTGCAAATCTACATTCTCTTGTCCTCGGACTCTGACTAAATTTTTCAATCAAGAAGATGTTCTTTCAATGCTCTATTTTACGAATTATTGGGACTTGATGTTGAATGTTCTGGTAGGTTGACTTAGGTACCCTGTGAAGTACAATATCTGGTCAGAATAATTGCACAGTCTGAAGCAAAATACAGATACACGTATTTCTTTAGTAGGCCGTTACTAACTTAAGTCTGGTGTGAGCTGATCGCCGACGTAAATTGCGAAGTTAATTGGACCGTTCATGTAGACCACTTAATGTATGAATGAGGTACCAACATCTGACCATAGGTGCACTTAGATGTTACCTCAGTACTGTGTATATACAGAAGTTGACGTCTGCCATTGTCTGCACTCTGGGTGAGACTCTTTGGGACCTTACAAGGGGGTCAAAATGGGCTAGATTATATATTCGAGGTACCGGCCAAATCTGATTTAAAGCGGACAATAGTACTCCATATAATATTGAATGACCCATGACAGACAAATTGCACTCTGGAATGGGTCCGGCAGAAACCAAAATAGGCCGCCCCAAAATGGACTAGCTCATACATCTGAGGCACCACAAAAAACAATTCCACGTCCTTCAATACATACCACTGATCACAAAATGCCGCATGACTGACAAAATACTCTTTCGTTGTGCCCTCCAGTAACCCCCGAACATCGGTCAACCACCGTACGCCATATTGGGAACTTGAGCTAAATTAAATAATCGATGTAACACCCAAAACTAATTTAAAACGATCAATAGTATCGCACTGAACACCGGATGACCCATGACCGATAAATTGCACTCTGTTAAATAGTCTAATATGCATTTTAAATCAGTTTTGACCGGTACTTCGAATATTTAGCGTAGGTCATATTTAGCGCCATTGAAAGGTCCCCAGGGGTCACACCCAAAGTGCAGACAAAAGCAGATGGCCATTTTTGTATATGCTGAGGTGGACTTTATACGCTCCTGTGGTCAGTTTTAGGTTTCTCGTTCATCAACGCTTTGGGGTTGTCAGTTTAATACCAGCTTCGGTAGTTACCGGCATCGATGTAAACGATTGGTGACGTAGTTGTCATCGAAATAATCGCAAAGTAATGCTAATGCCAGCCTCGAACCAAGCCTCAAGAATGCGGTTATCGGTTTAGCCATTTGAGGCTTGGTTATGAGAAATGAAGTATGTCGGAATTCTAACCCTTTTTTTCGGAAATCGCCGGAAGTTGCTTCAACTTTGCAGTATAATATAAAATGTAAACTAACGGTATATTGCAGCAATTAAGGTCTTAATTATTGCAAAACTGTTGTAATTTGATTGGAAAATAGATTAATTCCTATGATACTATTAATAAAAAAATGTAAATAAGTACGCCAACAAACTTTATTTCAAAAAAAAGAAAAACAGTGACTTCTGCTTCATGAATGGCAGCAACAACGTCTATGAAAATAATTATAATCTACCTTTGTTCTAATGACGTCAATGCAGCGGCCAAACATTGAGCAGAAAATAATCCCAATAACCTGCCTCCCGTTCAGTTACTATAGGACCTCGCTAAAAAGCAAGACTTCGCGAGATTACGTGAGATATTGCCGTGCAATTTAAATGAGAACACGTGACTTTGACTAGGTTTTAGCTAGGTCCGAGCGTAGGTCCTAGCGTCTACTGAACGCACGCCAGCCCCCCGTTCAGTAACGCTAGGACCTCGCTAAAAGCAAAACTTCGCGAGATTACGTGAGATATTGCCGTGCATTTTAAATAAGAGCACGTGACTTTGTCTAGGTTTTAGCTAGGTCCTAGCGTAGGTTCCAGCGTCTACTGAACGCACGCCACGCACGTTTAACTGGGTAAACCGATCAGTGCCATCTTGAGGCATGGGGGCGAGGCTGCGCTGATGGATCCCGTCCACGCAAAGATTTTTTTAATGTGACAATCTGAGAATATTTACTTGTGCAAATTGACATTAAATTTATTTCTAGTTTGATTTTAGATTATTCTAGGAAAATATATGAAATAGCAACGACAATACACCTTAATTGTTCACGATAGCAGTGTCCCCTCGCGATAATTTCGTTGAGACCGAAGTTGACTGTTTGTACTGCACCGCAGCGTCGACACTCTGCTGTTAAATCCATCAGTCCTCTGTACTGCCCTGTTATCCGGCGCTGTTCACTTGAGTCCTGTTTTTTGGATGATTTTCGAGGTTTGTCCAGTACTTTAAATTGTCAAAAGGGGCCACTTGTTTTCAATTGGAAATTTGACGTGTCTAATGTTCAATATATCATTGAAACAACATAGTTTCAAATTTCTCGTTGATGACTAGTGGCATTACTTGTTCGTGTGTATCCATTTAAAATGTGACTTTGACAGGCTGAGTGAGATTGAATGTACATGCAGAGGGATAACGAATCAGCGCATGCAAAGAGCTACAATGTACGAGCTGACCAGGGCCCGGTCTCCAATCTCCGTATTCAGACTCAAATCATACTCAAACTCACCCTTCATACTCAACTCGAGCACAGACTCAGCTTTGGTGTTTTCAATTTCATACTCTGTACTCGAAACTTCGAGAACGTACTCATTTTTCGAATATACTCGAAGCGAAGTGTATTTCATCTATATTTCGAGTACGATTTTGAGTAAAAATTCCGAGTACATGCTCCAAATTTCAAGTTTGGTTTGGCAGTGCGCTTGAAATCGTACTCAAAAATAAATACATGTACAGCAGAGTTGAGGCACCGACAAATTATTCCAAAACCGAAAAAAGAAAATATCGCAAAACCACTGAGAGACACAGCAAATGTTTGGCAAATTTAACTCCTCATACCATATTTAAGGGCTTGAGACAATAGTTTTCATTATAAATCTTCTTTACTTTGACCCGTCGAATCACAGCACTTCATTGCCGCCAACTTGTGATTTTCTTACTACTATTCCTGGTAACTGGCGAATTATAATCCCAGGTCGACCATTCATTACAATTTATGTCAAACTCATCTGTGAGGAAGTGATTTCCTTGGTTGAAGTGCGTATGCAACGGTTTGTACGTTCCTAAAGACGAGGAAAGTTAAAAAAAAAACATTTTGCTTCCCTTTCAGGTACATTTCACATCATACTTTAGTCATCGATAATTCCTCAATCCCAGAATGATATTCCAGATTTTCTTTGCCGATTTATACACTGTAAGTAGACGTCTCGTCCCGTTCTCTGATGAACTCTGAATGCTTGTACACGTAGTGTTTTTTAACTCACGCGCCAAATGTCAGCTAACTTGATACATCCCGGTAGGCCTAACATACAAAGATACAGTAGGCCATAACAATATTTTGACATCAGCGTAGGCCTACACGGCATTGGGTTCTATGCAAGAGAGAACAGGGGTTGACAAGGAACCAAACAACTGCGGCCCAAAAATGTCGACTGGAGTTTTGAGCTGACGTGGGCAACCGGCTTACAAGAGAAGAACTCAACCGCTGGCAATTAAAGNTTCAGCGTACAAATCCCTTTCGTAATCGGACGGCAGAAAGTGCTTGCCACACACACGGTAATTCTCCACTGCTTTGTACGTTGCGTGGACGGGTAACGCTGCGTTCTTCACACGAACGAGCCAAGTACGGCGAAGTGTGTCATCCATCGGAAAGCGATGCAAAGGCACTCCCAAAGCGCGCGTGAGCCGATAATTACTACATCCCGGTACGCAGCAACAGTGTGGCATGTTGACTGACTAGTAAATGAAAGCGAACGACGACGGAACTTAACACAACCGAGGTAGAACAATGACTGACTCGGCAGCTCTCACAGTCAGACTATGTGAAAAGAAATTGGCGGGAAGCGCTTGCCTCCTAAAACGTCACTTCTGGAAAAGCGGACGAATAATTAATATAATTACGAAAAGCTGTAATTAAGTGAAAAATACGTCTAGGATAACCAACCAACCTTATTTTAGCTCAAAATGACATGGAAAAAGGTTGCCTTCGCCTTTAAAGCACATCCAAACTTTTGAAATTCGACCTCCCGTCAAAAAATATGTGCAATTCGAACTCTCCCCTAAAAATGTTGGTTGCAGGCCTGTGATATGGTACCTGATGCCCGGGTCACCGGCCGACCGCTGTATATACATGTATCACTGAGAAAGAAAATTTTATTCGTTGGTGTGACCATGCCAAGTTTAGAAGTAAATGAGTCAAGCGTGGAAAATGAACTCATTTTCCCCCTGGCTAAATCAGGCACTGAGATTATGGCCGCTCCGGTCCGGCCGACTGACTTTCGTTAATGTGATAAGATGTTATAAGACTATTGTATTGAAACTGAAAAAATGAATAACAGTTACACAACACTCAGCATTCCACGTAATACGCTTGTAGTTGTAGTGACAGCACACGTTAATTAACGTTACATTAATGTAGGTGCTAGGGTAGTCTATGCGAATAGGGAGCGCTGAATCAGCGCGACTTAGCGTGGTTTTGCATTTCACATCATAAAGAGCTCCATAGCAACGCAAGTACGATTATCAGATTTTGAGTACGTTTGGAGTCTACTCAAAATGCGACACTAAATACGCTTTTGTGAGTACGACTCCAGTGAGCACGATTTTAAGTGTGAAATCTCGAGTTTGAGTATGAGTCTGAGTACCGAGATTGGAAGCCGCGTCCTGGTTGCCAGAAGTGAGCGATAGCTCAGTGACCTGGCACCTCCCAAGGAGTAAAAATACGGTATCATTTTGACTGAACTAGCCATCAGATCTCATAAAAACGAGACACTCCCTATTTCGCTCGATTGTTTTCCACATAACGTATGCTGACAGCGCAGCTATAGTTCACTCATGAGACAGCAAGCTCATCTGGTATCGCTCCCTCTGTGCTGGCTCTCGTAAACGAGAGAGATGATATTCGCTAGGTGGTGCTTATGGAAAATGGATCCTATTTTATTCATCAAGAGTGATTTCAACTCAATTGGGAGTGTGGATAACATCAAGGGGGCGCTTATGGACAAAGTGACCCATGTGGTAACCAAGTTAAACCTGGAGCTGGACTCACTAGTACCTTCGAAAGAATTTTACACACCACTAAAAATCTCGATTTCAGTAAGTGAAACATTGATTGTTAAATGTAATTGTGTAGCCTGACGTTGAGAATGGACGTTGTATTTTACCCTGCCATTAGGTCTCTACAATGATGCATTTGTCAAATATCGATGAGGCCCGCCAAATGACCGCAGTACAAGGGTCACCGCAGGCAGGTGCATTAGAACCGAGCAACTGCCTCAAGCGACAGATATCTGAGCCCATGACAGGTCACGCCAAGGCGTGATAATGCGACAACAGTAGAATAAACTGGTCGCTAATGTAATAGATTATGTATTGCGACCGCTAGATGGCGTGTTGTTTGAGGTACGCTCTCTATTGTCTGAAAAATGGATATCAAGTGACTTCCTCAAAAATGGCTGTTGTTTGTCATTGAAGAACTGACTCGAATCGAATCTGGGATCATCAACGTTAACAGTTGGCGACGAGGTCGAAAAATGTCGTCTTTAATTGGATCAATATCTCCATTAACAGAATCAACTAACTTTGATTCACACATCGAACGATTGGAGGCGTATTTCGAGGCAAATGATTTGCCCTCCGGAAAACATGTTAGTTGTTATTTAACCGTTGTCGGTGAAACTGCTTATGATCTGTTGAAATCATTGCTGTCTCCGACAGCCCCTAAGGACAAAAGTTTCAACAATGCGTCGCTGCGCTGAAAGAACATTACTCCCCAAAACCGGTGGTGATTATGGAACGTTTCCGATTCATGAAAAAGATACAAAAGCCCACAGAGTCAATCCGTGATTATATTGCGGCTTTGAAAACCCTAAGTTTTCACTGTGATTTTAAAACTACGCTTGAGGAGCGTCTGAGAGACCATTTGGTTATGGGCCTTTACTCAGATTAATTGCAACAACGTCTCTTACGAGAGAAAGATTTGAGGTTTCAAGATGCCGTTGACGTTGTGGTTGCTATGGAAGCGGCGATGAAGGACTCTAAAGAAATTCGCCCAGCACCGCAAGATGTTCACAAAGTAGCTGGAGCTGCAGGTGGGGTGAAACCCAAGCCCAACCCTGCACCTCGTAGAACTCGTAGAAATAGATCCACACCGTCAAACTTCAATGGATCATGGTGGCGTTGCAAAGGCAAGCACAAGGCTCGTGAGTGCCGGTTCATAAACGCCACATGTTACAAGTGTAGTAAGATAGGGCACATTAAAAGGCGTGTCATTCAACCCACCATGTATCTGTGTGTGCAGGCTCTCAGGAAACGTCTCAAGCGGACACTCAGGAGGTGGATGCCTGTGGTGTGTATCACATAAATGAAACTATCGGTGATGAGCCAGACAGGTTGACATTGACTCTTAATGGAATACCTGTTACCATGGAGGTTGACAATGGTTCCGGTCGTTCACTTATGTCTCGTGAAACATTTTTCGAGACATGGAGTGATGATTGGCGTCCAGAACTCGTCAGAAAAGAGTTGCCATTGCGTACGTACACTAAGGAACCGATACCGGTTGCCGGTTCGTGCATTTTTTCTGTGAAATACCGAGGTTGTGTACAGGATCTGAAGTTGTGGATTGTGGAGAGTGCAGGTCCAACGTTGTTGGGTCGCAGTTGGATGCGCGAGTTCAACATGCAAGGAACATCAGATGTGTCTAAAAATGTGTTGGATGAATTTCCAACTTTGTTCGAACCGGGTTTAGGTACCTTGCGCGATGTGAAGGCCAAAATTCATGTGGACCCTGACGTCACACCACGGTTCTTCAAAGCTCGCTCTGTGCCTCATGCAATGCATCTTAGAATAGAAGAGGAGTTGGATCGTTTGCGGGGGCTTGACATCATTAAAGCAGTTGAGTTCAGTAATTGGGCTGGGCCCATTGTGCCAGTTATCAAGGCTGATGGTCAGTCATTGCGTATCTGTGGTGACTACAAATTAACTGTGAACAAAGTCTCTCAGTTACACCGCTATCCGATTCCGCGTATGGATGATTTGTTTGCGTCATTAGCCGGTGGACAGAAGTTCACGAAGTTGGACATGTCGAACGCTTACAACCAACTTGAGTTGGACGAGCAGTCCAAAATGTATATCACTATTAGCACACACCGCGGATTGTTTGTCTACAAGAGGTGTCCGTTTGGTCTTAAGTCAATACCCGGTCTGTTTCAACGCCATATGGAAACATTGTTGAAAGGTATCCCACACGTAGTTGTGTACCTTGATGACGTGCTTGTTACTGGCGTTGATTATAAGGAACACTTAAACAATCTGCGTGAAGTACTGCCTCGTTTCTCAGAATCCGGTCTTAAGCTCCGTAAACACAAGTGTTCACTGATGCAGTCAGAAGTTGTGTACAATGTATTTGGGTCGTCGCGTCACCTCTGAAGGACTTCACCCTATTCAGGATCGTGTTAAAGCTATCTTGAATGCTCCCGTACCGTCAAATGTCTCTGAACTCAAAGCTTTTTTGGGTATGCTAAACCATTATGGATCTTTTCTGTGTGATTTGAGTACATCACTTGAACCTCTTCATCAGTTGTTGAGGCGTAATCAAACTTGGTTTTGGTCGGCAGAGTGTCAGAGGGCATTTGATAGTGCGAAGAAACTGTTGTGTTCATCTCCATTGTTAGTTCATTATGACCCTAATAAACCAATACTACTGTCGTGTGATGCGACTTCGTATGGTTGAGGTTGCACTTTGTCTCACATAAACCCTGATGGAACTGAATCGCCTATTGCACATGCATCGAGATCTTTGAACAGGCCGAACGAAACTATGCTATGGTTGACAAGGAGGGTCTAGCTTGTGTTTTCGCTGTTAAGAAAATGCACCAGTATGTTTGGGGTTGTAAATTCACACTAGAAACAGATCACAAACCCATTTTAACCCTTTTACGTGAGACAAAATCTATACGCCCTATGGCGTCAGCCAGAATGCAGCGTTGGGCCTTGACGTTGTCCGGTTATGATTACTGTATTCGTTATCGTAAGGGATCAACCAATTGTGTTGTAGATGCTCTCAGTAGATTGTCATTGCCGTTTCAGGAGGTAAACACTCCTACCCCTGGTGATGTGGTTTTGTTGATGCAGACATTGCAAAAGAGTGAATCTCCTGTATCTGCATCGCAATTGAGACTTTGGACAAGTCGTGACCCTGTGTTATCTACTGTTAAGTCATGTATTATGTCAAGTAGTTGGGATAAGTTACCATCTGTCTTACTTGATGATTTGACACCATGTGTAAGCAGGAAGCTTGGACTAAGTGTACAAGTAAACTTAGTTTTGTGGGGATCACGTGTGATTATTCCCCCGCAAGGTCGTGTTAAGATTTTAGATGAGTTACATGATGCACATCCTGGTATTTGTGCTATGAAATCTTTGAGTAGAAACTATGTTTGGTGGCCTGGTTTAGATTAAGCATTGAGTGATGTTGTTAAGAAATATAAAACTTGTCAAATGTTGAGTAAGAAACCTGCTGAGGCACCATTGAGCATGTGGCAGTTCCCTACCGCATCTTGGGAAACGCTTCATATTGATTTTGTTGGACCATTTCTCGGTACATATTTTCACATAGCTATTGATGCCTACTCTAAATGGATTGAGTCATGTAACATGAGCAGCATTACTGCTGAGTTAACCATTGAGAAATTACGTCATATTTTTGCAACCCATGGTTTGCCTGATACCATTGTTTCAGATAATGGTAGTGCATTTATTAGTCAGACATTCCAAGAGTTTCTTGCAAAAAACGGTATTAAGCATGTCACTAGTGTGCCATTTAAGCCTGCATTGAACGGCGCTGCAGAAAGGGCAGTGCAGATTACCAAGAACGGTTTGAAGCGTGTCACTGAAGTTTCGCTCGAAACACGTTTGTCACGGGTTTTACTGAGCTACAGGACACGACCACATTCTGTGACAGGAGTTACACCCGCAGAGTTGCTTATGAATCGTACATTAACGACTGCTTTAAGCAGAGTGGAACCTGATTTCACTAGCCGAGTCAAAACTAAACAAGCTGTTCAATGTGAAAATCACAAATCTGGTAAATTACATGTACGTGTATTTGAGATTTGTGATAAGGTTCTGTTTCAAAACTTTGGTGGTGGCCCTAATAAGTTGCCAGGTATCATTATGGAAAGTTTAGGGTCTCGCATGTATTTGGTGAAATCTGACCATGACAAATATTATAGACATCATGTTGACCAGATGCAGCTAGATTGTACATCTCCCAGTTTGCATGATAGAAGTGTAGAAGTAACTGATCATTCGTCTTCTTGTAATGATATTGTTAACATTGAACCTGTGCCTAATGTTAACGAGCCTGATTCAGCGACAAGCCCTGATGATATGTTGAGTTCACCCATTGTTCCCGAATCTAACAGGGATGTTGTGGAATCACCCTCAGCATCTGTGCCTGTTCCGGAAGCTCCGCCAGTACCGGCTTCTAGACGTTCGCTCAGAAATTTTAAGCCCCCGGACAGGTTGAACTTGTAAAACTGTTTGTTGTTCCTGTAGTTAAGTTTTCCAAGCTTGAGGGGAAGGGTGTAATAAATTATGTATTGCGACCGCTAGATGGCGTGTTGTCTGAGGTACGCTCCCTATTTTTTAAAAAATGGATATCAAGTGACTTCCTCAAAACTGGCTGTTGTTTGTCTTTGAAGAACTGACTCGAATCGAATCTGGGATCATCAACGTTAACAGCTCATTCACTCGTTCGTACATTGTCATCACACCAATCGTTGAATTTAGGCTCGCGGCTCAGTACGCACGTTTCCGTCTACTGTGGTCTTAACTACTAAAACATGGACTTCCTCGGAGATTGTAGTTAAAAGCGCACATTTGTCATTTAATTTTGTTTTTTCAGGACAGTCCACCTTAGTAAAGAGTGTGGAGGGGTCGTCAGGCACAGCCAAACTGTGTGCTAAAGTTGTGTCATGCAAATTAATTTCGATACATCAGCTTTAGGGGAGGCTGGTAACCCGTTAGATATCACTTGGAAAACACGTGAATTTCTGTGGCAGCCTCCGTAAGGGAAGGTTTGCCAGAGTTTTCTACGTCAACGGCTGTCAAATTCCCCAAAACATCACCAAACTCCAAGCTCATGCTCTTGTGTTTTCAAACAAGAATGTGTTAGTTGACGTTTAGTCTACCCCGAGTAGGATAAAGATTTCTATCTTTTGGCTTCAAGTCGTATACCGATTTTCTTAGATTTGTAGCCGCAGCCCTAGTGAGTGGAACAGGCTCAGTTATGGTTACACAGATTTTTAGACAAAAGATAAGAGTTTCTTTAGTTGACGAACATCCCTCTCCCCCTTCCGTGTTGGGTTAAGGTGCGTTCACACAGGCAAACTCCACCAAACGTTTGCTCCTCACAATGTCTAAAGTTTTGATAAGTTTGGAAACCAGTTCATGCTAGCAGAAAATAAGGAGGATGCCATTTTGGTTATAATTCACCAAAATTCACCAGTGTTCAAATTAATGTGCATGACCAAACTTCAGCACGCTAATAGATCGTGTCTTCAACCCATCCAGACAGGAAACTTTTGCTTGCAGACTTGACCAAAATCAGGGTTGGATATTTTGCAAAGTTTACACAAAATGCCGACCTGGACCTGTCTTTCAAATCAATCGTGCGCATATGATGATGTATGATTTTGGAAATGTTGTGTTATAGAAAGGATAGAGGCCTTTTGAAACTTCTTCAGTAAGTCCACACTCCGGCCGTACCTACCACTTACCTCAGTTTTGTTCATTTCGCTAGTAGTATGAATTTTCAACGTCGCGAGCTTACACACGAAACTCTAGTGTGACCTCGCTATTCACTGCCGTGACTTTCCTCAAGATTGCAAGAAACTAGCTTCACGGAACACGACACTCATATGCGCACCCTGTTAGATGTTGGAACTTTGACGCAATTATTTGAATATACATGTACATCACTTTTTGTCCACTGGTGTGGGCCTGTCTACAGACATGTGACTGTAGGGCAAAACCCTAGCTGTTCCGAGCTTATGACTATTGACGGAACTAGACCACTGCTTCCTTGATATCGACGACGACTTTCGGCACCCAAAAATGATAAGCTGTTGCTCCAAATTTGCTGGAGAGACGGGACCACTCACTTTACTCAGTTTGTATGTTGCCGTGGCGTGAGCCCAAGCATAGAAGTAGTAGACGCTATTACTTGACGTTTTCACGTCCTTGTGGTTGTAATGACCCAGTATTTCTAGAGCCCGTGCTGCTATGGTCAGATGTAGATTTTCAACGTTAAAATTTCTTAACCTCGATTGGAAATCGTGGCCTTCATAACACTGCTGGAGACAACTGACCCAGTCTTTTGTTTTCCCTTCGTTCACTCCAAGAATCAGCAATGCTGCAACTAAAGTGTCGTGTATTGATCGAGTTGGAAATCTGTATCGTTGTAGCTCAGCAACACGCTGCCTGCTTATTGTCATCAACATTTTCGTGTAGCGATTCATAGTTCTAATGTGATTCAGCCTGTCGGTGGCCGCTTTGAAATCGTCTAACACATCAAATAATCCCTGCCGGGCAACCACGGTGAGCATTCGTTTCATTCCCGCGTGATCCTTGGTTTTCTCCATGCCTTGAATTGTAGACTTAAGCGTAAGCGCCATTATCAATTGCTGAGATTGTCGGATCAGCTCCACGTCTTCATCCAGCTGTTCCCGTTTCATATGAGCTGCTGTTTTATTGTAGTTTGTCAGAGCCGCTTGGATTTTCTCGCGGTCTTTAGTTCCTTGACTTAACGTCAACGTTATTTTGTTGAGTTCGTGCTTCAGGCAATTGATATCGCCTAGTTTCTTCGGAGGTTCAACCTGCTGCCTGACCTTTTCGCTTTTCTTATCGGCAACATCGGGGCACGTGGACAGGAAACGTCCAAGCATGGTTCCACTGTCTATCACATGGAGTGCATTGGGAATTAGAGCGTGCTGTGTTATGTGCCTTGCAATCTTACCACGGGGTTTCTTCTTTTCCTCTAGCATCTGTAGCAACTTGGCTACAACGTTGTCGAACTCTACTTCTCCTTCAATTATTTGTCGTTTCGTCTCTGCCAAGTAAGCATTGCGCATGTGCCACACGCAAATGAAGACGAATGTCACGCAGCAGATAACCAGGACCAATGTAGTCAATGTCTTTGACTCCGTAATGTCGACGACATGAGTCCAAAGGTACTCGTGCACTACAATCAATCAAAATCCTGTACAGGCTCTTGATATGCGAAACTTTTAAAAGTATTTCGAATAGCTTATTGCTTAAGTTTTCGTGGCGACATTTTAGGTCTACTAGTTTCGACGCCCCTACTGAAAAATGTTCTTCAAATATCCACCAAAACCCGCAATTTTATGTGTCATTCAGATGAAAATTTCGTGAAATGTTTTCAAAATGTCACATTTTCGACATTTCATAAAATCACGTAGGGATAGTAACTGAGTACTTGAGTGGTATACAACTTAGGTAGGTCACGTGACCGTATCCTCGATAAGTGGGCGTGTGCACGAGCATGAATGAACTTTCATGCCCGAAAACTTAATTATTATTTATTTTAGTCACACCTTCCGACTGACGAAGTTCATCGTGTACATGTATTCTAATTTGGTGAATGTAAAATAAAGAATATCTTTACAAATGTCTAAATGAAACTTCAGCAGCGCAGTTTCCGTCAAGTTTGTCATTCTGCCAATCTGGGCTGAGTACCATACACGCAAGAATCTTGCGAGTAATGGTAGGGTGATCACGTTCTTCCCTTGTATGGCAAACTCTTGCGAAGTCTTATTTGATATTACGTTTTTGTGACGTTATTGCGTATACGGAAGGCACGCCTGGACACTATTGTCTTTCGTCGTTCAGTCGTTTTGACTATATTTTTACCCTTTGTGTAACGAAAGTCTGTGACAAGCTCATTTCATTTGAGAGTCACCAGTTTTGCAACCCCACAAACCACTTATCATCGCAACGGAAAAAAGTGAGATTGTACTGTGAACATCTACATGTACCTACATGTACATGTACACGTCAAATGTCGTATTTTGAAGAATTTGCAGTTATGACAATTTGTGGTCAAACAACGTCTAGTTACATGAATCCAGTTACATGTAGTTGGCCTTGGTCGTTATTTTGAATTTCTACTCACTTTCGTGATATGGGTCGCATGGGAATTCGTCTTTGCAGGCTGCAAAATGTCTGTGCGAATCCGGGCAGTCGTCGCCCCCATTCTCCGACGGTGACGGGTTGGTGCAGGTTCGTTCCCTGCGTCGAATTCCCTTACCACAAGTTGTACTGCAGCCGCCCCATTCAAGCCAATCTGACCATACACCATGAACTTCAAGAAATGAGAGTGAACGTGTTACCGCCTTTCAATTCATCTGCAGATAAAGTTTTTGCGTGCACGATGTGTCATGTTTGAAGACTGAGGTTTGCAAAGCTTCTTGAACCTGACTCCTGCTAAACAACACTAGAGATTTTTACCGTCTCAAACCCGTTCTCACAGCGTCCCATACTCATTTTGAAAGTCATTTCTGGGCCTGTTGACCAATATGTGTAATCGAAATCGAACACGAAATTACTTTTTGTATTTTTCGATCCGTTATTCTTTTGTGCGATCTCCACGTTAGTGTTATTATTATGTATAATCTATTACATTATGATTTTTGCCGGTGAGTCTCTCATTCGCGTGTGACGACACCAGCATTCAAGTTTTAACCTGAGTTCGACACTGAACTCGAAATCTCCAGTCTTCAGCTCGTATTTAGTGCCGCCGTTCTTCTAATGCAAACTTGGAATATAAATTAATGAGCGATAATCAAAATGTATTCAAGCTCGGGATAGTAGGCACTGATAGTCTGGGACCAAATGCTGTTTTTTACTTAACCGGGATTTGTCGGATAAAGTTTTTTTTCCTTGCTGTTTCATGTAGCCTAGGCATAGTTAACCCTTGATCATTTTTAAAATATGCAAATTAAGGTCGCCATTATGCAAAATTCTATTTTTGCTTATAATTTGCTTACCAAACACTGCAGGCAGAAAATTTTGACGTTTTTACCCATGTTTCCATGAATTTAATACTACAAGTTTTTGGTGAATATATTGTCAATTTGCATAATTTGGGCAAATTAAGGCGGCCATCATTATGCAAAATTCTATTTTTGCTTATAATTTCCTTACCAAGCACTGACGGCAGGTTATTTTGAAGTTTTACCCATGTTTCTATGGTCAACGAGTTGAGTAATGGAATTTTTTGGGTGGATACAACGTCAATTTGCATAAATCATTTTACTTGTTCTAATAGCCATGGTACCAATCATCACAGGGGAATTATCATGGAATTTGTACCTATGTTTCTATGGTCAATTAGTTTAATGAGATCATGCATGTTGTTGTATGATAAATTTGCATAATTAATGCAAATTAAGGTCACCATTATTCAAAATTATATTTTGCTTAAAACGCCTTTACCAAGCAGTTCAGACAGGTTACTTTAATGTTTTCACCTGCGCTTCCATGGTCAGTGAATTTAATGGACCTCGTTTACTGGTGGATACATTATGAATTTGCATAATAAGTGTATATGCAAATTAGGGCCGCCATTATTCAAAATTCTACTTTTGCTTATAGCTGAAGTACTAGGCTCCCCAATTAAACTATTTTAACGTCTTTACCCAATGTTCCTGTGAAATCAGTAGGTAAGTTGTTGCATGATGAATTTTCATAATTTATACAAATAAAGGACACCAGTATTCCAAATACTGTTACTGCTCATAATTTCCTTCCGGGCTTTACATATAGATTATTTTCAAATTCATCTCATGTGTTCATGAATTTGCAATAATTTATACTTTACACAAATTACAGCTGTCATATTCAAAATTCTACTTGTGCTTATAACTGCTGCATCAGACACCTGAGGTTAGTTATAAATATTTGCACCAATGTTTCTGTGGTAGATGAGTTTAATGAAATCTGTTTGCAGGTTGTAGCATGATAAATTTGCAGAATCTCCTTCTTGATGTTGAAGTAATGAAATACTTGGTGTAGCGTGTGTTCTGCAGTTTGAGACTTTAACTTTGGGCACATTTGCCATTTGTCGAACAAGATTGAAACACATCTGGGAGAGATGGAGAGCGGTCAACATTAGATCTTGTACTAGAACCTATCACACGGAAGAAAGTAAGCCATGTTTTGATGCACATGCCCAGGATATTGCACGAATCTGTCAAATGTAGATACCAGCATCGATCTATTAGATACCAAGGTCCATCCCAAAGACGTAGTAGTGAACATTAGCATGACAGGATTACTACTCCAACAGTTAATGTAGGCCTACATGAAACAAGCATTGGACAGGTAATGTTATCAGACTTTGAGAAAGGCTAGCAGTATGTTAGGAACACAAGTAGGCAATCACTGACGAAGATCCTTGTCCCTCAATACAGTACAAGGACATTGGAGATCGAGACATCCCATGAAGAAGCTAGCTCCATTATTGTCCAACAAGACGTGAAATGTGCCTATGAACAAATTTTAGGTTGTATCGGATGACAAAATGTATTTGTATTTGTCCTTGTCTGCGTTACTAAGACAAGGGACAGCTTCAAATACCACAACCATGAAATCACCTTCAGTGTAGTAAGCGTAGAACAGTCGTAGACATAAAGTTAATACTGGAAACATGTAGCGATATTGTGAAGGTCTCCTGCCCATGCGCTTTAGGGTTGTAACGTGGAGTTGGAAAGGGATCCATTGTTAAAATACTGAAGGCTGGACATGACTTGTCTGGCATCGGCACTTTTAATGCACATTTTCTGATGTCATGAAACAGGCAAATAAATGTATGCGTGCCTGCTATGGAATGAAGAGAACCAAGAAAATGCCAGGAACCAGACTACTGGTACGGGGAAGAGAAATGGCAAGAAATATATGTCCGCCTCCAAACTGTCACCGACAACAGAGGCATTCACAGAGAATATAAACGCAAACAGAGCCCATTACCAGTCAGCCACGTGGTGGAATGTCTCTAGCATTAGATCCAGAGGACTATGGATGGAAGAAATACGCCATGAACAAATCTCTCTCCACATTCTTAATTCCGCATGGTGTTCAATTCGCTCCTGTTGCATACTGTTGATGATTTGGTGTGACTGCAAAGGTCAGATTTCATAAATTGCAGTGTCAATTTTCTACCCCGCACATTTTACGCACGTTATACTGTAGTGTGCTCACGTTCCGAGTGTCAACTTATCATTTGAAACGTCTTGTGACTGGTCTCTATTAGATAGATTATGTCCTGGGTTTATGCAGTTAAAAAATTTGGTCATCTACTACATACACTGTATAACCTGGGTATCAGACAAAACTAAAATGTATAATGCTGTGAAATGAATTACATATCATTTTTTATGTAATGACAGATTACCTAAAATTCATCTGTAAAAATACCAAAATAATCTACATGTAGTGCCCCCAGTTAGAGAGTTACGGGCTGAAATAGAATTTTTATTAATGATCGCATTCACTTTCATAAATTATGCTAATTTATCATGCAACTTGCAAAGTGATTTCATTAACCTAATTGACCATGGGAACATATGTTCAAATATCATGAGAGTTTAGCAGCGGTACGTGGTACCACAGATATGAGCACACTTTGAATTTTGAATAATGGCGCCCTTAATTTGCATTAGTTATGCAAATTTGCATTAATTACTAAACTAATTGACCAAAAGAATATAGGTGCAAAATTCATGATAGTTCATCTGTGGTGCCTGGTACTGTAGCTATAAGCACAAGACGGATTTTGAATAAAGGCGGCTTTAATTTGCATAAATTATGCAAATTGGCAATGTATTCACCAAAAAAACTTCCACTAATATATTCGTTGACCATGGAAACATCGGTGAAAGCATCAAAATAACCTGCCTGCAGTACTTGGTAAGTAAATTATAAGCAAAAGTTTACTTTTGCATAATGATGACCTTAATTTACATAAATTATGCAAATTGACAATGTAGTCACCAAAAAACTTGCACTATTAAATTCAAGGACCATGGACATATGAATAAAAACGTCAACATTATCTGGCTGCAGTGCTTGGTAAGGAAATTCTAAGCAAAAATAGAATTTTGCATAATGGCGACCTTAAGTATTATTCCACGGATCCACCGGCCACTGTACCGCCAACAAGCGGCAAGGTGGGGAGTCAGCCATTCAGATCCATGTTTAGTCTAATAAATCGAATTGGGTATGCGATAAATTGGGTGAAGTATGACACCACAAAGTTTGGTGGCTTAGGAGATACAAGTTAAGTCTTCTGGGGGAGAATGGGGCAAATTTTCTACTCCAGTTTCTGCTTCAAACAGAATCTTTTCTGAACATTTTTGATATCACATGATAGGTTCTTGACCAATGTAAGTAAAAACGACACCGAAGCTGAAATATCGGTTACCATGGTAACGCTGGAGCTGTTTCCGTGGAGGTACACTTAATGCTTGTTAAAAATCAGCAGTAACCTGTACCCTTATAGCGAAGCAGCCCCCACGAGAAACTAAAACTAATAACACGGACATGTAAAAGATCCGTGCCCTTGAAATTAATACAAAAAAAAACTTTATCAGCCCTTCAGGCAGGCTTGGTAATAGGTGTCTGAATTTGACTATTTTCAGACAGCGTATGTGTATTTTTCGTGTTAAACCAGTCGTTAGTTGTGTGTCGTTTTTACGCATTAAAATGCCGTGGTATGCATGCAATACAACAGTTAAAATAATTGGTTTGCTTAAATGTTCTTAATTAATTTTAAGGACACAAGCATTTTCCACTAAAATATGAACTTATACTACATTTGTTCATCCAACTCATTGAATACCAAACTAACGCATACAATGCGTTAGTTGAATGATGGCTGATATAAAGTGCGGGTTTGCGAATTTATCTATTTATTTGGCACTGTCAGTCGCATCAAATATATTTTTACAAATTGTTGAGAGAAACAACTTTGGAAACTCTGGGTAAAAGCACAAGGAATTGAGCGAGACATTTGAGAACCTTAAAAGTGAGAGGAGCTGATGTGGAGGTGGAACGTGTCATCCTGAGAAGTAGTCTCTCGCAGTGTCTGCCTCGGAGGCAGGTGTGCAGCAGGAGCTACATAATCTACCGTAGTAGATTCACTTGCCCGAATCATCGTTTCAACCCTCGACATATATTGGCGTCGGCAAAGACACTTGGTACATCCACTGCACACTAGAAGAGAATTCTGATAGAGGTCTGAAAAATGACCAAAGACGTCAAGGTTCAACATCCTGCTTCGTGTAAGCTCAGGTAGCAATTACCAAACTCCAGGGTCTGACCCTGATGAATATTTTAGGAGCCCATCATTCGTGCAAAAATACTTTTATTGACACACCGTGATTGCTTATAACTTTGACCTTATTGCTTAATCATATCTTATTTCAAATGTGTTGATGTATATGCAGTGTATATACATTGGCATAGGAAATAGGTAGTGATATTAACTTTTCATAATAACCACCAAATGTGTTACAATACTTCTGCCCATGACTTACTTTTAGAGACTAGGGAGTATGTTATGTCTGCCAATGGATTTCTGCGACTTAATGTGAAATTAATTAAACATGCTTAAGCCGTCAAAAATATTTGGTATTTCTCAAAAAAAATCATTGGTCGATTGTTTTATGTTTCAATGTTATGAAGAAAAAATATAATGCGCAACTCATTCATTTCACAATCAACGCTGATGCGTAGGTAGTGTGGATAATTCATATCGGTCTCAATATTTTCTACATGTATTGAGCCATACTTCTGTTTTATACCTTTGTCGTACTGTCATGTACATAGAAATTCATTTTGTAAATTTTTATAATCAAATCCGAATGCCTTAATTGTGAAGCCTTCACTTTAGTTTGGCATTCATATTCTCTGAGCCGAAATGGCCACATTAAATTTTAATGTTTAATTTTTTCATTGATACAATTTTAGGAATCAGGAAAGGCTTATGCTGAAGAAGTGGCTTCAGCTGAAGTTGGAGACCTGCCGATTATTAGTAAAGGTTGGGTATGGAAAAGTTCAAAACCAGCAAAAAGGTACCCTTCTGAATAACTAAGTGAGGGGGCTAGAGAGTGGCCGAAATGTCTACTCCCAGAAGATGTGTCAACGAGAATTTGTAGCTTTAGACACGAGTTGGGGAAAAGTATTTGCCCAAGACTACTGGCTTATAACACAAGAGGTCCAACGCAATTTGCTGAGATAGGTAAATGTGGGGAAACTGGGACAGTTGAAGGTTGGATATATGACAGAGGAAGTGGAGTATACATTGGAACGAGACAATCTGTGCTCTAAGATTGTCAATGATGTAGCATTATAAAAATTCAAAGGCAGGAAACAGTACAGTGACTGGACCTGTAAATACTCTGGCTGATCTGCTAAACCCAGTGATGGCATTATTATGTCAGCACAGTTGAGTAGGGAAGTAGGCTTGTGTGTTTTTACAAGCATTGTTTGCACCGGAACTGCTGTGTGAACAGCACAAATCTAAAATTACCTGGATTGAAGTTTTGTACATGCACCGATCATGACCCCGGGCCACTGGATTAAGTTGGTACATCCACATGGTAATGGTACATGATTGTTCTTTTTGTTTAGCCACCGGATTTTTTGGTTTGACAGGATTTCTCAGTGTGGCCATCACATTTAGATGATTCCTGACCACTGTACTGTTTCGTTTCCTTGAAACTGCGTAAATGATCTGAATTTATGTTTTCGCATTTTATTTACCATTATAAATTTTTGTTTGTAAAAGGGTATTTATTGCTGAAATTTGAGCCCCTGTTGCAGTTAGGAAGGTTTGTTCACTTATCTTTCTGCCTGGGTTGTAAACCCACATTCTGTCCAGGAGGTAAAGTTTTGGTTTAGACTATTTACCTCTATAAACTTTGCTCAATTTGTTCCTTATCCAGATGGGAAGTGATTTCTAGAACTGCAGGGAATTGACAGTTTGCTATTCCTCGAGACCATGGTGTGTGTACAAAATCAAACACTATTAGACTGATCTCTAGCAGTTGCATATTGCCAGATCTTTCAAAATTCTGAAATTGCTCAAAAGTGACCTGGAAATAATTCCTATTTCATGATGGTAAAATGTCTAAACTAAAAGTTGTTTTATGTGATTTTAGGCGAGTTTATGTCCACTTCAAATGAGTTTTTGTTGCAGTACTGAAAAACATTGGCACATTAGCTCTGGTGGCTCCTTGATTTTTGGCAAATTGACCATTTTATGGTTCCCATGGGTAATTTTGGTACTGGTCTATTATGTATGTACAACTGTAATCGTACGGCAATTGTAATGCGAACCATGTTGCAAATGTATTTTTCCATGATCATTTTATTGTAAAAATGCTGTCTAATTGGAACCGATAAGTCATTTTTTCATTTTGTGGTGGTTATTTTTGATAACAACATTGATGTGGTACATACAGCTACCTCAAGTTGTGAAAAAGAAATTTCCAGTGTTGTCAGCGACATTGCAAAATCACTTTTTTGCAGTGAGACTACATCACCTTAAATGTAATTCCCTGACTTTATGGGTTTTGTGTGGTTGACTCTGTCCTGTAACAATTGGAGTGTTGGAAACATCTAGAAGACAATTTTTTATTAGAGTCATAACATTTGCACTTTTGACTGTACAATTATCTTTGTATTCTATTATGAAAACATAATTTGTAGTATACAAGTCTCTGGTTGGTGTTTTACATTTTTAACAAGGGATATTTTCAACTTAGATGAGTTGTCTGGTACAGTAGGTAGACAACTTTCAAATAAGATAAGGAATAAAATTGTCAAACATTGTTTTATTTTTTAGATGTGTGATCTTCCAATAAGTGATTACTTTTAAAAAACCAGTGCGTGCAGAATTTGATTTTTACTCTTCATTTTAAGGAGAATAAATCCATAAACCTACATTGTCTAGAAATTTTACTGAAACTAAGGTTGGGGATTGGAATCTTAATGCAACGGAGTCTGAACCCGTACTATGAGCAATACAACACAATACATGGATAGAAAAATTTGGTGTTCGGGTTACACGCATAGGATTCGCGTGCGCGGTAATAGTTACTGAGGTGCGTGGTCATTGTTTGTGGATACTTTGGGATTCCTCGTCTGTGGTCAACCACGGGAAACCTGGTGGCATAGAGTACAATAGATTAGCATCTACATTGTTCCCGTTGTTATAATAAAGATAATGACAAGCATTTATCGACAACGGTCCGAGGTACGCAAGGTGCTACATCCATGCGACCAGTGTTGTTATATCCAACAATGACACAACAAAGGAAAACAATGATAGGACCGACGGGCGATATACATGCAACGAGTTGCCACGGGCAGTGGAGTCTTGTCATTCGCATGCGCGCACCCAGCCTTCAATATTGGGGGCTTGAATTCCTGAAGTTGTGGACCTATTGGTAACAAAAAACCGGCGGACTAAGAAAAAGATGACACCAATGTGAATTGCGCGTTTATGCTTGTTTAGTGTACTTTTGTCTCATTTTCTCAGACTTCTTGTTTCTCAGAGGCGGACCTTTTTGCCCATTTCGCCAAACGGGGGGCTCGCCCCCCCCCCCCTTGGGTGCGCGCATGGTCATTCGAATGTTTTTTAGAGAAATGCAAACCCGGTATTCCGTCAGGAAAATTTCTGCGGTCTTTTGTTTTAATCGTGGGAAAAACCGTGGTCATGCCACCAAACTTATCATTCATTTGGTATTACAATGCATTGTGTGAACATTTGATCAACAGAAAATCTGACTTGAGTATGTTTGAAGAAATACCCATGAGAAAATTGCAAAGCATAAGAACTGTAAATCAAAATAACCTACATTTGTCGAGTTCATGTGTAATCCTGTTCACTGTAGATGATGTAATCGGCTTTTTGTCAAAATGGAGCCATTTATGGTATCTAAGAGTACTATAGCCTTAGGTGGTAAGTAGAAAAACATTCAAAACACTCAGGAGGAACAAATTCGTTGCAAAATATCGATAAAACTTGAAGGACAATCTGATTTTCCGTGCTCACGTATCGATCTCAGATATTTGAAAATTTCTCATTTTAGTACATTTGAGGTGCCAAAATGTATAACTAATCAACTGGCTGACAAAGTTTTTATTTTATGCAATGAAAGTAACATGTTTTGACAACACTTTGGCAAAGTTTCATCCTCATAGCAGTGGGGCAGATTTGGCACAGCAGGGTACTGAACATAACCTCAAAATGGCATAACGGGGGGCAGTGTAGTGAAAATACTAAATGAGGGTGGTAAGTCGGATTAATCTTTTTTCAAGACATCTGTGTAACAATCTTTAGGCACCACTAAACAATGCCAAGTGAATAATAGTTCAATAGCTTTCATTCAAGAAAAAATATAAACAGTTAAACCTGGGCAGTTTTTGTACTGTGAAAACATGGCTGCGAAGCCGTAAAATGTGTATGAGCCTATAACTTTGGTAAAACGTAATATTTTGAGGAATAGTTTACCAATGTTTTTAGATCCTATAGGACTACCAATATGCCGAATTTGGTAAACATTGGTTGACCCCCACCTTGCCGCTGAATGGCTGGTGCTCTCGTGGACTGGTACTTAATTTGCATATTTAAAAAAATGCTCAAGGGCTGCGAACGGTCAACCCCCTAAATCATGGTTACTTAACCATAAGCTAAATGAAACAGCAAAGAAAAACTTTATCCGACAAAACCATGTTGAACCCCCCGGCTCCCGGGCTATAACGCGGATTCAACTCAAAAGTACAACGGAAATTGTGAAAAAATTGGAAATCACTTTTGAGTACGAAGATTAGATTCTAGACCCTGAGGTAGGGAAAACAGACAGTCCAAATGACCAACATGGTCCAGTGGACTTCAAGAGATCGATTTCTTTCAAGCAGTAACGAACTGCAACTAGCAAGCCAGTAGAGTATTTATCTATCTTATGTGAATATAACGTTAAGTTGTCAGAGAAAGACTAATCGGAGACATGTCAAGATTTCCAGTTTCACATTTCATCATTTTCTCTCTGTGGGAGATTGGCATGTTTATACGTCAGGTTACCGTGTCATATACCACCAATTTCGACTTAGCATCTACAATTTAAGGCACGCTGAAGTTCTAGAGTATGCTGTGGCAGTAATTTAGTAAGCGACTGATAAGGCGATTGTAACCGAATAATAAATTTGGTTACCTTCACAATTTTACACATTTACAGTATAGGCAAAGACTTAAATGCCATAATTAAAATTATATGAAAGCCCTTTGATAAACTATGGATGATGGTGTAGAACATTTACTGTAACTTATTACCCACAACTTTTAGAGTCGCCGAAACCGAAGCCGTGAAGGAAGGCTCTCGACTGTTCGTCGCAGAACACGTGAAAACTTCGTCAGCATGGTTCATGTACCTCGTGAATGACAACACCTTTTCTATATATGTCCCTCCGACTCGTCGTGCGATGACCGCTGGTGCTGTTGAAATAGCAAAATTGGAAGAAAAATTTGCCCGTCCGCCTGGGTTTATTTTTCCCTGGCAGCGAATGGTTGCCTTTGTACCGTTGTTAACGATCACCTTGCCGTTAACAACACGTGACACGGGGTCGTCGCTTTGAATGGACATGTCGTATGGTCCAGCTGCAGAGAAAAAAAGAGTATTGGTGGCTTGCTGCGGTACAAGCGCAAGTCACACAATCCATGCTTGCAAAGTTTCTTGGAAATAATTGAATAGAGAATAGAAAGTATAAAGATTTGTATGGATACACGGGAACATGGTGTCAATACTAGCAAAACACATTGCATCCCCTCCCGGGTGAGAATTTGACACGTTTGACAAGCTCTAAAAACGTGGAGTATTTGAAGGCCCTAAAAGCCTGTCGAACGTGTAAAATATAGCGTGTCAAACGTGTCAAGAACGTGTCAAAAACGTGTAATTTTCGTTCCAATACTTCACGTTTGACACGCTTAGCGTGTCAAACATGTCGATAGGCGCGTAAAACATGGCGATAGCGTGTCGAACGTGGCGTGCCAAATTGTGGCAAAAACGTGGCACTTTTGACACGCTAGCGTGTCGAACGTGGTGATAAGCGTGTCGAACGTGGCGTGCCAAAACGTGGCAAAAACGTGGCACTTTTGACACGCTAGCGTGTCGAACGTGGTGATAAGCGTGTTAAACGTGGCGATAAGCGTGTAAAACGTGGCGATAGCGTGTCGAACGTGGCGTGCCAAAACGTGGAAAAAACGTGGCACTTTTGACACGCTAGAGTGTCGAACGTGGTGAAAAGCGTGTAAAACGTGGCGATAAGCGTGTAAAACGTGGCGATCGCGTGTCGAAC
>NMRA01000146.1:338635-563032 GCA_002633005.1 Phoronis australis
GTGGCGATAGCGTGTCGAACGTGGCGTACCAAAATGTGGCAAAACCTGGCACTTTTGACACGCTAGCGTGTCGAACGTGGTGATAAGCGTGTAAAAGGTGGCGATAGCGTGTCGAACGTGGCGTGCCAAAACGTGGAAAAAACGAGGCACTTTTTACACGCTAACGTGTCGTACGTGGTGATAAGCGTGTAAAACGTGGCGATAGCGTGTCGAACGTGGCGTGCCAAAACGTGGCAACAACGTGGAACTTTTGACACGCTAGCATGTCGAACGTGGTGATAAACGTGTAAAACGTGGCGATAGCGTGTCGAACGTGGCGTGCCAAAACGTGGAAAAAACGTGGCACTTTTGTCCCCCTAGCGTGTCAAACGTGGCTCTTTTGATACGCTAGTCTGTAATCTGTGTCATTGCCATGGTAGCGACCCCACATTTAGCCTGAGGCCGAGTACAAGCCATAATGTTCTTGTTTAAAGCAGCTCACCATCCACCATGGGAATCCATACTGAGAGCAAATGTATAAAGGGATTTCTTCTTTAAGTCACAGTTTATTGTTACTGTTGATGTAAATAATCCAAAATGTGATAATGATATAGAATCATTAAAAGGATAATGTAACTATCCAATTCTTACCACATAGTGTTGTCATTAAATTTAATTACATATAAAATAACATTAACACAGAAATAAGAAAATGGTTCAACATACAAGTTTGAAGTGCTTAAGCTGCTATATGTATATCCATATAAGTTAACTTTTGAGTCGGGCCAGTTGCTTAAAGACATTTTATGAAGTAAAGAACAGACGCACTTTGTACCATCTATTCGGAATTACCAAGAGTGATTCAACGTTTGTCATAACTTCATATATTACCAGCATAGTCAACAGTTTCTAATGACTCTTGTTTTCTGTTACAATCAAACTTACCTGTTAAAAGAAGGACTATTTGCAAGAAAAGTTTATCAAGCCACTGTCAACTAGTGTATGTACATACCAAACTTTTGTTAGAGCTGCACCACACTCGAAAACCATACTTCATAAGTGCTCTCCTGACACAACTGCACTCTGTGACAGCTAAACCGACTCTAACTCAGTATTTGGATATTTGAATAGGCAGTGAAAAGTTTTGTTGCAAATTCGTTGATGTTATTAAGAGAACAAGTTTAGTCATTCAAATTGGGTGATTACCTCCCAGTGGCCTTTTCAGAACTGCCAAGCCTATTTAAATTGTGTCTTTATTGAAGAGTTTTATCATATTTTGCAAGTTCGACACGCTAGCGTGTCACATTTTACACGTTTGATATGCTAGCGTGTCAAACTTTACACGTTTGACACGCTAGCGTGTCAAATTTGACAAGTTTGACACGTTAACGTGGCAAATTTTACTCGTTTGACACGCTAACGTGGCAAATTGTACACGTTTGACACGCTAACGTGGCAAATTTTACACGTTTGAAACGCTAGCGTGTCAAATTTTACACGCTTGAGACGTTAAGGTGGCAAATTTTACACGTTCGACACGTTAACATGGCAAATGTTACACGTTTGACACGCTTGCGTGTCATGTTTTTACACGTTAACGTGGCAATTTTGACACGTATTACACGTTCTTTACACGTTTGAGACGTTTGACACGCTCAACAGCGTGTCAAACGTGTAAAATTCTCACCCGGGCTGTCACAGAACTGCAAGGGTCGGTTGCACAAACGTAATGCGTTATAAACAATGTAACAACAACGACGTCGAATCATGACGCGTTGAGTTGTCATTGTTGAACATAGTATTTCAGTGACGTCATACAACGATCAAAACTTGCCATCTGATAACTGAGTAAGTTCAAAAGGTTACGCAATCCAACCTTGGAGATTAACGATAAAATAGACATTCAAATCAGTCGAATAGAAATCCTTGAGTGTGCATTATCGAAAAACTTTCAGCGATAGAAGAAAACGGGATCCGTGAGATATTTTACTATGCGAAGTATTAATGTAAGCTGCAGGAAAAGTAACAGCAGTTCTTGTTATTTAAAACCTAAGAGAACAAAGATCTCAAGGGAAGGCCATGGAGTATGACGAACTCAATAACTATCCTTACATGGTTCGAATTACCCCGTGAGTGGCGCAATATACTCCAATCACTGAACTCAACCAAAATGCAAACGACGTGTCTTGAAATTTAGTACGACATCCATAAACCAACAGGTGAAGGATTTTCGTCGTTGAACGTTATTAAAACAGCTTGTTATGTCCTTTTAATCTTTTAACATGTACAAAAATTTATGTTCGTGATCGTTAAAAACGTTTTTTCTACAGTAAAGTATAGAATGCTGCTGACTAAACTAATAAGTGACATCAAGTAAAAAATTAAAGGCCACCTAACGATGTTCGTTGGTCAGAAACGTCAGGAGCGATGGGCTTTCCTCACTGAAGGAGTAGTGAAGAAAAAATTCTGACGACTCACAACGAAGCAGAACAATACATGAGGTATCAATAGATGAACTAGATGACTGTCAAGCCATGTACATGTACATGTATAGACTACATGACTGAACTTGAAATGGTAAGAACACCAGTGACACCTCTGGGAAGAAAAAAAGTTTTGCCTCGGGTCAGAAAATACTTTTTTACAGACATAATGCGGGTTTTATTCCAGCACTCGCAAAATTGACAACATTCGAGAATGAAAACTTGAGGAAAAGATCTAACATGGTTCACAGGACGTCCGAATTTGCCCACAGGCTTGAGGACGGGTGGTTCAATTTATCAACATGCACGTTTTTCTGAAATGATCCCTGCATCTGTGGCCTATACTAATCACAGTGCTTTACTTAGGTCGAGGAGGAAACACGTGCACGGATTTCGTCTCACTCGAGAACGTCCTAACGGTGTTGTTTTCGAAGAAGGCTAAGAGGCGCGGGACAATAAGGCTATGTTGCGTAGGAAAGTACAATATGCCAGCGTGTCAGAAAGTGGTACATGTTAATGCTGTAGCGACACTGTGGGATTGTGAAGCAGTGAGTAATTACGCGACCGTGTTTCCAGCACGACCGCAGAGTCAATTCCCCATGCTGAGACGGTGCCACAAAAGTCACGGATTGTCATATGGGCTACGTATACTCGTCTTCTCAAACATTTTACTCAAGTACGGAATTGCACCACGTGCGTTCTAAGTAAATTTGGGACTTAAACAACAATTAATCAACTAGATTATATTCTATATGTAACTCTCGTTCACAGCATTTCAGACTACGTTTCGAAGTCAACCAGTTGAAGACAGGTGGTGTCACGATTGGCTACACGTGAAACATACCTGACCTATCATACCAGTAGGCTATGTCGGTAATGTGGCATGAATGTTATCGATGACATCGGTAGACAGCATCATGATAACTCACTGGTGCCTCTTTGCATTTAGTAAGCAGTGTCCAATATTTACCGGTGACATCCAATGTTCTTGATTTGGACGCTTTGATGTCAGGTGCACGTGAATTGCTAGCGACACACTCTATGGTGCCCGAGTGATATTCATAAGTAATAAATGCTGACGATGTTGCTTCGTTCATGTTGTCGAAGGCACGAAGGTCACGTGTTTGCAGATGACTCACTGCTCCGTCCACCGTGACCAGCCTTATGTCAATGTCCGAGCCGATGTTGGCGACCCCTGACGTGCATGTCACGTTTAGCCTTGTGCCGTTGGTAACTACCACATCCTCATCCTCGCTGACTTCACAGTATCGTCCGCGTAGTAATAAGTCAACCGTGTGCGGTCCTTTAGGGGGACCCGCTACAAATCGGGATACAGATTCATAAATACGATAGTGAAAATTCGGAAGTTTGTAATGATATTTCTTCCACCAGTGATTCGAGTTTGACTGAATCTTCTTAATCAGCCAACAGGAAGTGCTAAGCTGGTGGAATCCAAAAAAGCCTTTGCCGGAGCAGAGGTCTTTCGTCAATTCGTTTGGCAATAAAAAAACGTACAAACAATTTATCGGTGGAAACCTAAACGGAAACCCTTGGGTGGCACGATTTTTGTTGGTGTCAGAACCCTCCCGTCTTATAACATTATATCAATCATCATGATCAGAACGTTTTGAGAGAAAAAAAATTATTAATATACTAGAAGGACTAACGCATTCTAAAAATAAGTTAGATCTGGTTTCGTCTGATCAATGTCCGACTTTTGTCCACGACAACATAGCGTAAACAATAGTTACAGTTAAAAAAATTCGCGTGTCTTGCACAATCTTAAACTTAAGGTTGAATAACGTACAGTAAAGGCCTCAGCGAAGTCAACTGTTATCTGTAGGGAGATTAGAAATGTAAGATATTATGAAATAAAAATTAAAAATTTAAAGGTAATGTAATGTTTTCAGTACATAATATCAATATGATATCACATTTCAAGCTGTTCAATTTAGTTAAAAATCAATGACCCATTGATTTTGGATGTGCTGATTATGGACAGTAGAAATACTGTAAATTTAGTTAATAGACAACTGGTAGAAGTCAAGAAGTAATTGTACGAGGAAGACAACCGTGAGCTAAAATATATGATTTAGAGAATCCCGGATTATCAAAACAAAACGAGGTAATGGAATGAAGAAATGAATAACATCAGGCTCCTTCATCATACATGTACATGGGCTTATAGCGTGATGGATGCAAAATGGCGAATGTCTTCCAAAATTCTTTTTCAACTCAAGAGACCCGCCATTTTTCAGTGACTACGCACCGTGTTAAACTACATAGTAGTACAGATGTCTCGGATCAAAGGACAAATCTTGAGAACACAAAATTTCAACGAGGGATGTGGAAGACTAAAAGCATGTTGACAAAATTCATCATCAAGACTTTTAGAACTGGTTACAAACAACTCCAATTAAAAAGGGAAAAACGTCATGTACGTAATGTTTGAGATTCAATTTTTACATTTTTGGAATGAATTTGGCTACTACCATCTGTTTCATGTGGAAAATGGAAAATGCTCAGTTCAAGCAACTATAATTATCAATTCAGCTAAAATTACGGAGCCCCAGAAGAGAAACATTCTACGAGAAAAAAAATATCTCGTGGGAGCTTCCATGAGTTACGTACAGTAACTCGTTTTAACAAGATACTGTTTTGGGGGCGATATTTTTATTCCACGTCTCTTCGGTGGTCCTCGTCGGTTTGTGTGAGAGCATGCTGCTCTTTTGTTGCTTTTCTGTATGCTTCATTTAATAGTTATTTTTAAAAATTACACATTCATCCTGGTTTGTCAAGCACTTTCTTAGATAATTACAAAGGATATATAAAAGTAAAGAGCGCACGACCAGGACAGCATGGTAATTGCATGTACGCACAAAATACGTGGAGAACGCGATGGGATCAAAATATTGACCAGCAAGTACTGATCCAGATGACTGGGACTGTATTTCTTGAAAAAGTGGAATGAGTTTTGTAACAAATTTTTAAAGCTTGATGCTTGGTATACATGTACTATCCTTTGAGTCGTTTCAAGAGCCAGTTTAGTTTTGAGTGCTGTTGAATTTTTTTCAAATAGAGCAAAGACAGAGTTTAACTGAAAATTCGAAGCATTCTGTACTTCTAATTCACGGGGTGGACAATAAAACCCAAAGCGAGGATCACTGTGATAAACAAAGCGGAAATTAACAGTGCGTGAGTTAAATGACTGGTCTTTCGGGTCCAACCTGGAGATTAAATATTAAGAATGTTTCAATAATTAACCACAGAGACGTATAAAAATGCATTTAGAAAACCAGCCAATGAACCAAATAGTTGTCCATTTGGTTTTAATAATGCTTACATTTATTTCCTGACGAAAATAGCCCATCTCGTTTTAGAGCTTAATTTCAGTTAACAGATCAGAACAAGCATATGTTCCTTCAGGGGCCTCGTTCATCCGAGGGGAAAGGAGCCTGTGCCTTCTGAGAGGGAATTTTTTTCGCCTGTGAGGAGGAATTCTACCTCTCGATCACCATAAATACATGTAGCACCCCGCTCTGTTGCAAGGTCTCACTGGCTCTGTCTCAAGTAGAATTTTGTGCTCTTTCAACCTGTGTGGTTACAAGTGATTTAAACTTCGAATAGAAAATTTCAGTCAGTTTAGGGGAATTTTTAGGCCTCATGAGGGGAGTTTTCCGTGATTTTTCAATAAACTGAGAGGACAATATGGTCAATAATCAGTTCCAAAATCGAGTAATTGAGGGTCTTCTCCTTTTTGGATACAAATATATCATGTTTCAGGCCGTGGTCATGAAAACACAGCCTGGCTGGACGAAGATTCACCGGTCGTTGCTATGATGCTCGGCAACCGATATGCGACTATAATCTGATCAAACTTTCGAAAACATCTAAATGTATAACTTTTACCTGAAATTGTTATCCTTCGTCGCGGCGTGTGGCAACGACCCAAAGCTTCGGAACCTTAACGTTCATGGTGATTGTAAAAAACAAAGACAGCTGAATGTCTGTATTTGTTCTATCTCTGTTCGGGCAATGCAGAACAAAACTATGCCGATTCGCCAATTAACTGAGCAATGGTAGTGAGCCTCGTTTTGGAGCGCTCTTCTTGTCTGCGCGAATTAGGCGTATGGTCAAAAGTGCTGGTTTCGCCTGTTTGCCCGTTTTCATTCCAATTCACAGATTTTTAAGACAATTTCGCACCTCGCAAGAGCACATAACGTTCGGACGTGATGTATCGTCATGATACGGAGTCGGCAACATGAATTCAGTGAGTGACCTCCTACTAGTCGGAAACTTCTTAGACATAGCACCCTTTCGTAGAAACGTTTTCCCCAACACATCTTTTTATAAGAGTTTAAAACCCATCTGATTTTTATTTTTGATATGACACCAAACGTGAACCTTGTTTAAGGAATTTGACAGGGAAAGACTTCTCTTTCTGGAGAAGGGCACTAGTCCGTGAAAAAAAAATACTCATTCATGTACATGTACGAGTGGCGACAAGTGCTCCCTTGTCGAGGGTTAGAGCAATGTCCTGGAAGCACGTTGACCTTGGGCAAGCTTTTTGTCGTGTATGAACTTACGTATAAGAGCGACCCGCATTGATCGCAATGCGTGCATCGACTTGTTTTGACTGTTGCTTGCCCGACACCGAATGGTTGACTGGTCGTAATCTTTTGATATGTCCATATCGTTCTTGCCCGAGTACATGAGCCCAGGCAGCCGTTCATTCGTAGCATTGACCACTTTCGTCTGGCCAGACCTAAACTGAATGTCGAAATTGAAATCGACATTCTGGAATGACTTGTCCGACACACAATAGAGCGTTATCCTGCTGCCCAAGTGCGCCAGGCACGTGCCTTCTGGTCCACGTCGTCCACCCATGCAATAAAACGCCGTTATTTTCTTCGGACCAACTGAAAAATTATAAATTCCTTCCAAAATACTCCGTTTTTCCGACTCTGTTTTCTTTTACGACTTAATAAGCTTAACATTCTTTCATAGTTCAATCATGATTTGGTTTTGCTAAGTCTGGTGTCATAACGTGTTGCTAGACTGGACTCACCGAGAACTTCAATTTTAGCAGACGATTTAGCTGACAAGTACTGTGTTCTTTTATTGGTTGCCTTGCATGTAATGATGATACCGTGGTTTTCCTTTGCAATGTTCAGCGTTACTGCTGTCGAAAAGATTCCTCTGTACGATTCAACAATCGCAATATGCGATAGGGGAGACGTTTGTCCTGATTTAGGATTGTACAAGGACACAGCCATGTCCACGCCCTCCTTGCAGTAATCTGTGGTACATGCTATCTCAACTGATGTGCCGTGTGTTGTGATGATGGAATTGTCGGGTCCCCAGCGACCACCGGTCTGGTTAATTGTTATTAAGGTTGGGCCAACTGTAAGTGTCCGCAGGCTGAGATCAAACGGTTGTAATAACAAAGAACACGAGACACAGACTCTTATATAGATTGATCTTAATTTAAGGGGCACAGAGGACGTGCTTTGACATGTGTACACCTTAGCTTACCGGGTGCGTGGGCGTCATTTGCAATAGGAAATCAATGCGCAGGTGCCTCACTTTTCATTTATTTGATATTTGTTCCTATAACTATTTGGAGTGAGCGACAACAAGGTCAAGTGGGGAGTAATGGGACTAAAAACTGTAAATCAAAACCTAAACGGTTAAAATACTTATATACACTGTAGTCGTTCCCCTGGGGAATGTTTGATCATACATCTACTAAGAGACCCCTCCATTTCTTGAATCCGCCTATGTACTGTATCACCCTATTGACACCCATGTTAAAATAACACTTCTTCAAAAATTGATCAGCTGTTTTGCATACTTCCCCAGAGTCCCATATTCCTGTAGGACGCAAATGCTCTTATTCCAATAGATAACGGTGGGTTGACAACTCTCCAACGTCAACAGTGTGGCATGGCGTAGCAATATTTCAGTCACACGTTGTTTTGAAACCTTGCTTCTGGTGTTTTAGTGGACGATACTCTTTAAAGCCTTTACATTCTCCAATTTGGAACACAGGGTGGATTTTTGTCGATCGACAAAACTTTGAACATAACTTTCAGTCCAATGTTTGTTTGTCCTTTATTTTGCTATTAACTTTTAATTTGCCCGCATCATGAAAGCACAAAAGGTATAAAAACGCCATTACTCCCAGTAAATTAAAACCTCTCGCTTGCTTTAGAAAGGATCTGTAATTGGCGTTGAACGCCTGATCTGGATACGTGGCCATTATTTTCGAAACTGTGCAGATTTCAATAACCTGCGACCTCGCCAGGACATCGCCAGAGAAGCAAAGACTTTGCGACATTACACCTCTGCCGTGTATATTAACCGAGAACATGAGATTATAGCTAGATTTTAAGTCGAATCGCGAGACAGATACTGAGCTCTGTTCAGATATTGAGCTCGGCGTTTAAGATGGGGAACGCCGGGTTGAGTTAGCAAAGCTATGTTTACTCAGTTTAATGCAACTGTTAATTGAAAGGAATTTACCTGAGACTTGCAAATTCACTGACACCGTATGTAGGATGTTTGGTCGAAGGCTGTTTTGAGCAATGCAATATACTTTTGTATTGTCATACTGCAGGGTAATATTTAGTTCGTAAGTAGCTTTGTATGTATACCCAAGGTGTGGTTCAATAGCTGGATATACTGTCCAGGATACTCTCTGCCTTTGAAACTTGTAGTCTATGTTTACCGCCGGTTGAACGTCATCAGTGATGCATTGAATTACGAAGACAGTTCCTGCCGGTACTACACATGATGGGTGGAGCTGAATTGAACAGTTGCGGATTCCGCCGAATTCAAACTTCAGCAACGTGGGTCCATCTGCAACATCGGCTTCATAACCTGACGCGTAGTTACAGTAGCCATTTCTGGTTGGACTGCCAAAATCATGTCACAACAAAAGTCTCGGCCGTTTAAGTGTCGTTATCGTGGTTCACCGTGGTGAATAAGAAATGGCAAAAAAGTGGTATTACTTTTGAACCTAACTACAAATGTGTCCATTTATTCAAGTAATGTTGAGTGCTCTCAGGCACAAGGCCGGACATAATTTCTTAAGTACTTGAAAAACGGAACATCATTAGTAGATTGTCAGAAAATAGACGGACACTGTTTTTGGTTGCATTATTTTGTTTTATTGTCCTGTTTAATTGACATGACCCCTGAGTTAAGTACAATGATGATATAATTTGTTTACTACAGAATAGTGTGGAACTTTCTAGAAGACTGAGGTCTGTACAATGATGATGTAATTTGTTTACTACAGTATAGTAGGAACTTTCTAGAAGACTCTCGCATGACAGTGATTAACACAGTCCGGAATATTCTGGAGATTAGTACATGTTTGTAGAATGATTGGGCAGATTCCGGAAAGTTCTAGAACGTGCTTGAACTGGTGAAAAGTTCTAGAACAATGCATTAGGCTATAAATACACCAGCACTGGTTTGTATTAGTCAGTTAATCAGCAGCTAATCAGCACCTAATCAGAAGAAAAGCAGTTGGAGTTACAGTTGAGTTGCAGTGAAGAGAATCAGCAGTTACAGTGATAGTCAATAGAAATTCAGCTATAGGAACAGCAGGTTATTGAATCGACGAGTGTAACAGTTGCTGAACGTGTCTCAGAAGTTCATCACAAGTCAAGGCTTCGCAGCACTGGCTGGAGCATAAACAGACATTACGTCGGACGTTTTGTTTGAGTAGGCTTGTGAATGTACGGTAGGGATTAATAAAGGATTAAATCGAACCAGTTTTCAGTCAATCATCGCACCGAAAGTTATTAGCACTGGCCTGTAACAACCTGCGCCCACCCACACACGGGGAAAAAAGTGACATAGATTTTATAGGAAAACATGTTGGTGAGCATTTCGCGAAGAATGATTAGAAAACTGCAATCACATGATTAGCAAAATCTGGTGAAATTAGGCTCTACTCATAATAACATACTCTGATCATCCATTTAAAAAATGTCTAATTTTATCGTTTTAAAAATAGTATTTCTATACTCACTATAATGAATCCATGGTTTCGTTGCTTCGCATTGTGCAGATTTTTGTGAATATTTACTTTTAGCGTTCCATATCGCCTGTTTTGCAATAGAAACTTTTGGTTAAGAATGTCCGAAATTATCAGAAAGCCTTGGTCAAAGGAGTTAACATTTATAATATTTTTCAATCGAAAATGAAAAGAGACAAATATAGAGTTCACCTCAAACACGATAATGAAAACGCTGAGAATTCCTCGAGCTTGTCCCTATATTACATGTTGCACACGAGTGAATATCAAGATGAAGTTGGTCTGTTTCATTTTGGGAGCCTTTGCCTGGTGTCACGGAACAGTCCCAAATAGTTACTTTTTAGAACAAGAAATACAATGCAAGTCAAAGGTGAGTTCCTAATAAAGATAAAATGATAGAAAAATATTGGAGTTTTCTAAGTAAAGAACAGCAAAAATGCACAAAAGATTTCGGGAACTTAGNTGAAAGGAAATAAAATCGAATCAACCTACAAATACGAAGTGCGTGATATTACACCAGCGTAAAACTTTGTGTTGAATTAATGACGGCGTGGTAAAATCAAACGTTAAGTGATATCGCGGAAGCATAATTTCTAAATTTAGATATGAGACTTTTTATACAGTACATTTTGTACAAAAACAAGCACGAAATTTGAAATTGACAGTATAGAGTTCACCTCAAACACGATAGTGAAAACGCTGAGAATTCCTCGAGCTTGTCCCTATATTACATGTTGCACACGAGTGAATATCAAGATGAAGTTGGTCTGTTTCATTTTGGGAGCCTTTGCCTGGTGTCACGGAACAGTCCCAAATAGTTACTTTTTAGAACAAGAAATACAATGCAAGTCAAAGGTGAGTTCCTAATAAAGATAAAATGATAGAAAAATATTGGAGTTTTCTAAGAAAAGAACAGCAAAAATGCACAAAAGATTTCGGGAACTTAGTAGAGTTCCTAATACGGACTGTTTCATGCAGCTGGTTTATCCGAATCACCCTATTTGCACATTTTCTATTACTCTGGGTAGTTCAGTTAACAAAAAGAATTATTTAGCAAGCTTATTTAATGCGGAGATTCTCTTAGTTATACTGAAAAAGTAACACCACGTGACTTGTAAGGTCCAATAAACCGAAAATTAGTTTAGACCAATTCATTGTCTCATTAACAAACTTTACCAATACTTGAACATTGACTTATTTTTTATCTTTTCACGTGAAATGGCTCTATTTTATATGAACATTGCGTTTTTACACCCGCCTGTTGGTTGGAAAGAAGAGATTACATGTAAGTAGGCCACAGTGCATTGGACTCTAGAGAGCCTAGAAAATCACTTCCGTTTCCAAATTGTTGGGGGCAAGATAATTTTGGTGTTTTTAAGGTCATTAAGTAGTATACTTTAAGAATCTGAAAAATTCCCAAGGTTTGACTTGCACGTTTTCGAGAAATTTGACCTAAAAATCTGACTTTTTGCAAAAGTTGACACAGTAAACCAATTTTCAAAAACCCACAAAACTAGACAATAACTGCATGATAACCTGATTGGGTTTTGTTCATTTGAAGTTATTGAACAAGAAAAGTGATAATTATTATGGCATTTAGAGGAATATTGCTCAAAAAAAGAGAAAAAGTAGAATTTCAACAGCACCTCCTGTTGGCCAGAAAACATACTACTATATTCCGAACCATACTAAAAGAACTATACAAATTAACCATTTGGAACCTGATAAAGATGTGACATCACAACCTACATGTGAACACCATACGTTTCCAATGCTTCTGTAAAAAATTCTGTCATCAATTTCATTAATTGTCATAGTTAATTAACATTATCCCACATTGCAGTTCACTGTCAACTATCACAGGGAACGAAACACCCAGCAGTGTCAGTCATGAGCATGATAAAATGTTGTCCATATTTCCAATTAGGTTGAAAATTTAAAGTTCTTTAACAACATAACAAAACACTATCTTATTATGTTTCTTCATTCACTCCATCATCATTTATATCATCATTATTGTCATCAAAAGTAGTTTTTTGACTGAGACACCGTGTTCACACAGTCCGGACAGTCACACAACTTAGAACATGGCATGCCCGACTTCAAACAAGAGTACAGTTTTTACTACAACAATTTCTTTTACAATTGCCATTAACATTTGTTCATGGCATTTTCTGGGGTTAAAGGCAGATTCATCCATTGGAGCATCAGACTACCCCGCTCCAAAAGCCACCCATTACCAACTGGAGATGGTGCACTGACATGCTGTTGCAAGGCTCGTTTATGAATGGCACACTGGTAGTTTGCTCTTTTAGCACGTGACAGTAAACAATCATGATGAGGAGGCAGATCACAGATTTCAACCTGAATATGTGGTAGCGTGGTTTAGTAGCTGTTGATGACTTGCATGCAAATGGTTCAATGTCTTCCATGTGTTAACCAGGAATCACAGAATTTGAGCCAAACTTTAATGGCAAAGACAAATTTAAAAAAAATATCTCTGCAAGCCTGCACCGTACCCAAAATAAAAAAAAAAGTTTTGACAGCCTGGATACCGTTTCATCTAAACACCTTGTTACAGTAACCCTATTTAAATGAAATAGATAACCAAAATACTCTTCACTTTGACACAGTATGACCAACAGCTAAATTTTGTTTGAGTGCTCAGCAAAATAAGCATTAATAGAAATGAGCATCATTACTAGCATTGATTGCACTGTGTAGGTGTCTTCAAACAGTTTAAAACATAGAAACATTTTTATCATCCTTAATTAATACATTAATTCAGCCTTTGAAGAGGAATGGTCATGTTGGCGATAGTTTTTGTTTCAAACTGAAAAGCGTCTTCTTCACCGTGTAGCTAAAATTTCATTTGACTATTCCTGTTATAAATACCACATAATTGGAAGAGTAAAAGTTTTCCTTTGCTAAGAACTCCAATTCAAGAATCATTCGTCAAATGTGATACACTGAAATCTGCGAAACATTTGAATTTTTAAGATAAATAAATTACAGAACTCAATATTTCCATTTTATTTCTCAAATTCCGAACACTGCTCTTTACATAAAATGATCTCAAAATAGGCTTAGAAGTTAATAAAAAGCAGTGCTGATCACCCACATGTAAGTAAAACTACTGCCAGTACATTTGAAATTGAGACTGCTATTACTAAAAATTCATCAAGCAATTTTTTTTTGTTCTGTGACCTTAACTAAAGATTATTTACAATATGAATGAAAACTTTTCAAATTATAAATAGGTAGGGGTATTTACAATTGAATGTTTGGAACTGAGATAGGTTTTCAACATTATTTCCACCGTCAGCTTGGACTTTTTCTTATTTAAGTGCTCTTTTAAGTTTTGTTACCACCGTTTAGTGTCTGTAACACTCCTTGAAGCAAGCGCGCACCAAACCTAAAAATGGGGGGCTCGACATTTATTAAGATTCATGGGGGTACTTCAGAGCTACGAATTGTGCGTTCGTCAAATTTTGGTAGTTCCTACCTTTTTACTGAACTTTTATCTCGTTTTCTATCTTTTCTGAGTTTTTGTTTCTCTGAGGCAGACCTTTTTACCCTCTTTACCAACTGGGGGAGGCTCGTTCAAGCCGACGAGACACAACCCCTGGGTGCGCGCATGAAAGAGCTCTGTTTTTTCACAAAAAATTAAAAACTTATCAGCTATGGTACTTCTCTTGCACTCATGCAATGTTGATTCGTTTGTTTACAGTAGGGCTTAGACCAGGTAATATCTGAAAATTACATCTCAGAAATTTGAGCAGAAGCTGACACATGAATGAAACAAGGGGGAGACATCTTGCCAGTCTATCGAGAATTCGCACACTCGTTCAATAATTCATGGTTTCAGCAGAGTCCTAGCTGTCCCAAAACTGTTCTTTGCAAAACAAAACACAAAATGATTCAGGAATGTGCCAAGAATTGTTTCAGTACGATGACACTCGTGGCCGCTTCATTTGGCTTTCCTCAATTGCTAATTGTTGCCTGCTGGGATTGAGCCTTGGCCCTTGGTAAATGCCTATTACTTGCTCACCCATCAAAGAATTAATACTTTCTAATGTACTCAGTACCAGTAAACAAGCTACCTAAGCCTGCAGGATAACATCAATTGACTGTCCTCTCATGAATGCAGACGGCTTTTGAAGGGGAAAGGTATGGACGCAATATTTTCGTGACCTTTGATTGGCTAATCTGATCATTTTGCACTGACACCTGGTGGCTAACATATTAGTTGAAATCATATTTTTCCATTGCCTCCAGAAAGTGGCCATGGAGGTGAAAGATAGGAGAGCTGGGACTATGGCCTAAAGAGGCCTGTTAAGATTGGCAGCAGGGTTGATCCGTGCGGGAGACGCGGAAATTAGCTGAGGAGAATAAATATACGTACACAAGAGGGAGTTACTTGCAAGAAAGAAGAAATTTCAACCTGAAACCATTTCATACATAATTCAGTTAAAAATCATAGTTTGCAATAGTGTCAAATACGCGACATTGGGACAATTTTCAACAAAATGGGGAAAAAACGATCGGAGAAATTTCATAAATTGGTTCACGCATGCAGGATTTTCTCCATTTAATTATCTTGCATTGTCCACATCTCTTCAAACTGACTTGCAGAATCACTAAAAAAAATAAGTGACATCTACTTGCAGTTGTTGAAAAAGATCTTTAAATTTGTCTACCGTGTCCCGTGAAAACTGATGCAAAGTTTTTCTAGCGATGTTATTGGTTGAGACCTTTTGTAACAATTTCTCATCCTCATGTATCCTTAATTTCGGCGTGAGCAATATACGTACTTCGTTTTGGCATGAGAACTTGCTGTTTTCCAACCAAAAGTACAGCAGTGTTCATTTCGAATATTTAAAGATATATAGGACAACGATTAAGGGACGGACACGTGCACAATGAACAATGCTTTTATCCCAGCCATTACGTGTGCTCCGTACAGTATCATCTCAAGTGTGCTCCCAACTATACAGTGATATCTGAAGTACGCCCCCGACAGTTATATCTGAACTCTGCACCATACAGCGACATCGGAAGTACGCTCCCTACAGTGATACCTGATTAATACTACCTACATTTTACAATGACGTCTGAAATACACATGTATGCTCTCTGCAGTGACATCTGAAGTATGCTCCCTTCAGCGACATCTGAAGTATAATCCCGATAGTGGTATTTATTGCCTTTGCTTTTTCACGTGGGATCAGTGTTAGAATCTCAACGTGTGTCGTCACTGCACAAAAGTATAGTTCCATAAAACACAACTCACATAATACGATTGCGGTAAGATGTCTAGTAACAGTCTGTTGAGTCAAACTGTTTACAGCTGTGCAGTTAAGCTTCGTTCCAACCATGCTCCGGTCGACTGATAAAACCGAAGAGTAGTTTGTAGAGCCGTTGTATGTAAACACCACTCTTTTTGCTGCGTAGGAACTGATCAACTCAGACGACCAAACCACCGAAGCAGCAGGATACACGTGATCAGTAATGCAACTAATGCTACTGTTCTCAGCAATCGAGACAGTGTCTGCACTATCGTCAACGTAAGTGGGAAGTGGGCTTAAAATTTTAAAGCTCAGCTTTGTAGGTCCGACTGGAATTAAGAACAAATGTTGGGTGCATTGATATCTGAAGTATGTTCCGTACAGTGATATCTGATGTATGTTCCCAACAGCGAGTATTCTTCCTACAGTGACATCTGAAGTATAAGTTGTACAGTGATATCTGAAGTATAATTCTTACAGAGATACTTGAAGTGTGATCGAGACAGGTGTTTCTTTGTCTTTGCTTTTCACGTACAATAGGTCTGAACGTTTCCAATTTGTGAAAACTGCCAGCGCAACATGAATGACTTGACTGAAATATCGAATTGTGAGCGTGCTATCGTTGTCACGGAAATACATGTAGTTCCACGAGCGGCTAACTAAAGTTAAGGAGAGTACGTTAACGTGCATGGACAGATTTCCACAAGTTCATCATTTACTTGTTTACAATAAACTTCATGTAACGTTGAGATACTTATTCTTTCATAGTTTGTTTTATAATCTTTATTTACTGAAAAAGTTAGATATTCGTCGGTTCCTCGCACTCCCTCAAAAACGCTTGAATCTTCCATCCACTGAAAAGCAGACGATACGATATTACTTTGCCGGGAACAACATTTATAACACTGGTAGGTCTTCATTTGATTTGGTTTGGCAGCGTTGTTTCTGTCTTTGGCTATCTTGATTGCACAAAACAGAAAAAAGCGAGCCAAGCTCACAGTCAGGCTAGTTGGTCCTGCAAGGTAGCTGATGTTCTATATTCAGATCAAGTCACGCTTGAGTAGATTGCCTCGAGGGGTTGTGGGCCGTGAGTGGAAGGGGTCCTTAGGTTGGTTCTAAAATTCGTCCTCTAGAGATCAAAACGTTTTGTTTTAAAATCGAGGTCCCCTAACGCAATGGTTATCGATGAGCCGAAGTTATCTGTTTTGTTGACCCGTGACGACCCAAAATCATTTTCTTCTGTCTGGCAATCTGATGTACACGTACATGTTAATGTAACTACCTTATGAAAATTGATTGATTCATCAATGATTTTGGAGTGCAGGCTAGAAGCTAATAAAACTAAAAGCAAATTTACGAAGCATTAGTGAACTTAAATGCAGACTGGAATTGGAAAGCATATTTTTTCCGATTCCAACCGCAAACTTCACGGAATGAGTTTTGAAGCCTCTAAGACAATGTCATTATCGTAAAAATTGACGTAGGTTCGTGAAATTCTGCCAAATGTATACGAGAGGGGGGCAGAGCAGCCACCTTAAAAGCGAGTCTGCAATAAAGGGAAATGTCTCCAAACTCCATGTTGGCCATAATGGAATGAAAGTTGACATTAGACTCTTGGTTTCTGATATTTTCGCTCATTCTAATTTCAAGGTGATGCAATTTCTCCTGATTTTGCTGCCTAACGTTACATTTACATCCCCTAAATAAGATTTGTGTCAGTAAATTACATCTTTTGGAAGAGTAACAAAGTGGATTCCATAAAAACGTCTCCCTAAGGTTCAAAACCAAACACTTATCAAGTAAATGTGCTACTTAACCTGGTCCAAAATGACCCTCATTGGTGAAATTTGTTGAAACATGAATGCGCAACCAATTGAACAGTCCGCAGCACTATTCCCAACCAGCAAAGTCAGCACGGGAGGGTGCGTCATTGGCGCCGGCCAGAAGCGGTGGTGTTGGCGAACTTGGTGGCTATAGGTGAATCTCATATTTTGGACAAAGTTGGGTTTTACGACCTAACAGTAGTGTCTATCGCACTACGGGACCTCTTAAAGTACTCACCGTACAAGCTTACGGTGACACGCCTTACAACAGTCTGTCCGCTAAAGCTATTTACAGCTGTACAGATTAGTGTTGATCCATGCACGCTCCAGTCAACTGATACCACAGAAGAGAAGGTTTTAGAGCTGTTGTATGTGGTTACGTCTCTTCTTGTCGTGTAGGAAGTATTAGAGTTCGACGACGACCAAGTAACCAAGGCATCAGGATACACATGGTCGGTTATGCAACTGATGTTATGGTTCTCATCAATCAAGGCTGTGTCATCCCCATCGTCAAGGTAGGTGAGTTGTGGTCCGAGGATTGCAAATTTCAAGTTTGTTGGTCCGGCTGAAAATAAAGATACGCTGAATTTATTAAGAGGGCACTTTACAATGTTTCATTGACGTTTATACACCTATAGCATTGGCGACGCAGCACTGAAAAAGGTGGGGGTCTATAGCCCCCTCAGCCCCCTATGGGGCGCCGCACTTATACACTGTATGGTGATGCTTGTCTTATGTGGTCTGAATGGCTTATATGATGTCCAAAATGTCATTTCAAACGTGACAAGGTAAACAAGAACGCAAGCTTAATGCTTAGAATGATGTTTGAGACCATTTTTCTAGTAAAGCAAACAAAGCGTTTCTCTATATTCGAGGTATTTCAAGTCTTCATTCATAATTGGTTTTACCCCGTTGATACACGTATGTTATAACATGTCATACAATGTACTAGAATGGACTCACCGGCTACGTAAATTGTAATAGATGATTTAGCGGAGAGGTTCTTTAGTATTTCATTGGAAGCCGTGCACGTAATGATGACACCGTTGCTCTCCTTCGTAATGTTTAGCTTCACCGTTGTCTCATACTCTCCTTTGTTCCGTTCAACAATTGAAGAATGCGGTAGAAGAGTCTTTTGGCCTGTCAGGGGATTGGACATTGACAAAGTCATATCCACGCGGTCACTGCAGTAATCAGTCCTACATGTTATCTCAACAGATGTGCCAAGCGTTGTGACGAGAGCTTGCTTGGGTGCTTTTCTACCTCCCATTTGGTTTAACGTAACCTCGCTTGGTCCTCCTGTAAGTGAGATAAAATCCGATACAAGAATGCAGCTGGTCGCACAGAGATAGTTTGATTAGCGGCACCGGCCATTGTTCCGTTGTTACCTGAATACCAAAGATAATGACAAGCATTTACAAGGCTCGCGCTAGAAACATTTTCCCGTGTGGATTGCATGACTACAGTTGTACGCTTTTATCAAGAATTGTTACAGGGATGAAAAGAAGATTACCTGAAACTTGCATAATGAATGATGTGCTAGCTTGTATATTTCCATCCTCGGAATTTTCAGCCCAGCACGTAAATTTCCCGTTGTTATAATCCGAGAGAGGATAAAACTCTGTGGTACCACTATATGTGTTCCCCACTGATGGTACAGGAGGCAGCTCTTCGCGCCACGCGTAAGCACCGGTAGTTAACTTGNAGCGTTGTGACGAGAGCTTGCTTGGGTGCCTTTCTACCTCCCATTTGGTTTAACGTAACCTCGCTTGGTCCTCCTGTAAGTGAGATCAAATCCGATACAAGAATGCAGCTGGTCGCACAGAGATAGTTTGATTAGCGGCACCGGCCATTGCTCCGTTGTTACATGTAAACCAAAGATAATGACAAGCATTTACAAGGCTCGCGCTAACCGCTCGCCAGTTCGTCATTGGCGATTTCTGAGCGGAACTGACCATGGTACATTTAAGACCATTCGCTAACTTGACCGCTTTTTTGCTTGACAATAAGAATTCATTTCTGGAAACCTACTCGCGTGTCGGCTCAAGGTTCCCTCGAATAAAGTCGCGCCGCAAACGACATTTTTACTTCGATTCCCAGGTTTAAAATAGCGAACGAATGTCCCATGATCCGTGTTCGTCATTCCCCTGTGAATATCTCATTGGTCAGGTCTACTTCGACGGCGACCGAAAGAAAGCAATAAATTTTATATTCACTACTCTTCACGAGTTTTATTTCGCAAGCCACAAGTTATGCTAATGTTTTTGGACCTAAATGTCTTGCTCATCAAACTGCCTACGATGCCGGTGCATCTCTAATCAAATTTTTAGGTCGAAATCAATGAAATGCGTAACCAGGAAATAGAGGTAACCACTATCCATTTTTTGGGTCAGCATCAATGAAATGCCCATGTGGCCGGAGTAACCCGGGGTTAGGGGGGACCTCTACCCATTTTGGTCAACATCGTGTCCATGTGGCAGGTATAAGCCCGCCGTAACCCGGGCATAAGGGGAAAGTGATTGGCTAATGATTTTTTGAAATTGGCTAAAGTTTTCAGAGGCTTTAGCCATTTTGGTTACTACCTTTAAACATCTAGCACGAGCCTAGACTTTATCGGAAGCCGTGTGATGTACACCCAAGGTATTATACCCATGCAACCTCTATCGTTGTATCCGGGAAAACGTAGGAAAACAATTAATGCGTCCAATAGGCGGGAACCATGCAATCAGCTTACATCTGCTGGAGCGTTCTCGCAATTTAAATTTAAAAATACTTTGCGACCTGCATAACACATCATCTGCCATGGGTGACAATACATATCAGCAGGAAATGCCTTCCTGATATAACGTATTTTCAATCACAACAGTATTTTATCAAGTGCTGCCACCTGGTTACTTATCTACATGAACTTCCCCGTGGTGTACGTGCATCCCCAAAAATAACGATATACGAATCGGTGTGTTATTCATCAGGTGTCTGCGTATCTAGGACGGCAAGATGAGGCGATCACAAAGCGTACGTTTGCAATAGCTGAAAAACATCTATAACAAGCCCTTAAAACCTTTATCATCTTCTCATTGTGGCCCATTTACACGCATCATGCTGTTCCCTGTCGTACGACACGCCCTCGTCTAAACTCAATGCGCCTTCGTCCGAAATAATAGTCGCCAAATTCGCTCAAGATTTCCACATACATCAACTTGTTCCAATTGTATTGAATAATCAACAACATCTACGATTTTACGTGGAATGTCAAGTTTTACACAAGTGATGGTTTAAACAGGCGATCAGCGAGATTTTGTTGAAAAGGAAACCAAACGATTCTAGTCCATATTCACTTCAAATAGAAATGATGGGTTAACTGCAAAATTTACACTCTAACAGCAATTCGGATGACTTCATGTTACCGTTGTTATCAAAGTGAATTCTGGGAAAGTTTTAACCTGTTGATCATCCTCTGACATCACTGAAAACTGCGGGTCACCTAATGTCATGCTTACCTTAAACGAGAGTTTAGCGAATAAATATATTTGACCACGTTCTCCGACCATTCTAACAAAATTTTTTAAGGCACAAGAAATATACAAACGTATGCACCAAGGTTGGATCTTTTACGTGTAGACCAACGGAAGTTACAATACGAAGTATAATGTCAAATATACATGCAAACTCGACGAATACACACACAAAACTTTCCGAGATATATCCAACATACATGTATGTTGCCGTGTTACTATATGACGTCATGTGTATACCAAGTACGTCACCCAAGTCGGGTAATCGACAAGACTAGGCTATCTGTGAGAGTGTTGAAGAACCAATAACTTTTTATGTCGTAAGAAATTGATCAGAATTTTCAGTTTGTGAAATATGCAATTTAAAGCACTGAACAATTCAATAATGACAATGCTTTTGGGAATCTTAGGAACAATCGATTCGGCAATATAAACATTGTAACATTCCCTGAACAGTTGTGTAGCAGTGCGTCATTTTAGCTTCAATGGAATTCTAAGTATCTAGGTGTATTTTCGTGTCTTAGCTTCTGGACTGTAAATAGTAATAGAAACATTTTCCCGTGTGGATTGCATGACTACAGTTGTACGCTTTTATCAAGAATTGTTACAGGGATGAAAAGAAGATTACCTGAAACTTGCATAATGAATGATGTGCTAGCTTGTATATTTCCATCCTCGGAATTTTCAGCCCAGCACGTAAATTTCCCGTTGTTATAATCCGAGAGAGGATAAAACTCTGTGGTACCACTATATGTGTTCCCCACTGATGGTACAGGAGGCAGCTCTTCGCGCCACGCGTAAGCACCGGTAGTTAACTTGCAGGTTATGTTCGCACTCGGTTTAACTTCATCAGTGACGCAATGGATTGTGAAGTTGATTCCTTTCTGCACCACACAAATCGTGTCGTAGCCTGTAGAACAGTTGTATATTCCATCTAACTTACACTTCAGCAACCTAGGTCCATCTGCAATATTAGTTTTATTTAGGCGAATGTCAAATCCTTTACGTAATACAAACTATTATGTTGCCAATTCGTCTCTTTTGGAACATTTAAACCTAGCTACACACTATGAGGACTTCAAAATCACCACTTGCTCTCTGTATTACAATTACTTTCCTGCATAACGATTTTGAGACGTATGGCTGAGGGATTCTCAGAGAAATTTTCTTAATAGTTGTAGTTTGATCCCTCAGTTTTCTCATCAGGTTGTTAGAGTGTAGATTTAGATTAGGGTACCACGAGGTCTCTCAAAGCCAGTTGGGTGTCATTCATGCTTTTCTGAAGGAGGTTAAAAATGGGGTATATTTGGGTAAATGGAGACCGATCTCCTTGATAAATACTTCTAACAAAGGTATTACTGTGTATTTCCCGAGCTTATGATAGATTCGTCGACTAGCAAGATTCAAACAGGTGTACTAAAGTCACAGTTCATACTTGCAAGACAAAAACTATTCATATTTTTATGCGTTACAATGACAGGTATAATGTTCCATGGGCTTGTTTCATGAAAAAGTGACTTCAGTCTTAAACCAGAAATTTGATCTTACACTCTACACAACAACTCATGAAAATTGCAAAATTATTGGCACCACGTGTCTGATAGTTTGTCCAACACCACTCTTAACAATTCAAACATCAAAACCTAGGTCCATCTGCAGCATCAGTGTCATTAGGAGAAATGTTGAATCCTTCTTGTAATACCAGGCGCATAGTTAGCCATGTTTGGTTTGACCACACAAATCATATCACATTATTTGAAGTTGACGAAGTTAGGCGTTTATGTGTGGTTGCCGTGGTTCACCAAAATGAGTGACATTGGTTGTATACCAAATGTGTCAAGTATTGCTTACACCTGAGTTCTGAGGCTTAAGGTGGAACTTGCACGATAATTCCATATCTCTTGTTTGGTCACATTTGTTAGAAGCACAGAGTATCGAGACGATGTGACTATGGGGTACGTTGAAATTTGCCAGATATATTTAAGAACGAGTTTCGTGTAGAAAATGATCTGCCGTAAATTGTGCAACAATGTCCAGTAAATATTATTACGCAGTGTTTTGGAATAACACTGCATGACGCGGACTATGTGAACCCAAAGTACTACATTTGTGCAAAGGTGCAGAATTTTTCGTTTTAAGATCTACAGGTACAACTGCAGTATGTTTAGCGTAGATGTACATATAGCTATGTGGTTTGGTTCGTGCTAAACGTTACCATGGTTAGGGGCATGCAAGTACTTTTACGATACCTATAGTGATATGCGAAGAATGTTTCCTACAGTGGAAACAGAAGTACGCTCCCAAAAGTGACACCTGAAGTAAGCTCGCTAACGTGATATCTAAAGTACGTTCTCTAGAGACACATCTGAAGTTTATTCCCTGCAGTGATATCCGAAGTTTCTTCTCTACAGTGATACCTGAAGAGTGCCCCCTGCAGAGAAATGTTAAGTGCGCTCTCTTCATTGTTACCTGAAGTACTCAATGATATCTGAACTATGCCTTCGACTTTGGAATACATTGCCTTTGCTTTTCTCGTGGGATCAGTGTTAAAATCTCAACATGTGTAATAACTGTCACCACTGCACAAAAGTATAGTTTCATGAAAACGTACTCACAGAATACGGCTGCGGTAAGTTGTCTAGTAACAGTCTGTTGAGTCAAATTATTTACAGCAGTGCAGCTAAGGTTCGTTCCATCTATGCTCCGGTCTACTGATAAGACTGAAGAGTAGCTTGTAGAGCCGTTGATTGTGTAGGAAGTTGAGCGGTAGGCAGTAGTCAAATTGGACGACAACCAAGTCAAAGAAGCAGCAGGATACACGTGGTCGGTAATGCAACTGATGTTACTGTTCTCAGCAATCGACATTTTGTCCGTCCTATCGTTAATGTACGTGAGACTTGGGCTAAAAATTGCAAATGTCAATCTTGTAGGTCCACCTGAAAATAAGGGGAAATGTTGCTTGCATCACCCTTATCTAAGAGGCTGCAATTTGTAATGAGACAAAATCAGAAATATACACACTTGACTTCGGAAGTGAAACAAGGCATGTTTTAATAGAAATTTGGTTTTTGCTCTGATAAAACTGCTATGTTAACGTTTTACAGGTTATTGGGATTGGCCAGTATTAAAGCATTGCCTACAATTAGCCAATCGTAAGGCATTGCCTACGATTAGACAATCATAAAGCACGTGATCGCACGCCTTAGAATGAACATTCATTACTTCCAAAATTACAGTGGCGGGATTAGGGTCCCGATTTTTTGAGAACGTACACTTTTTAACACAAAACAAACGTAGGAACAAAAAAGCATTGCACCGGTGGTCTCAACGGGGTCTGAGACCCCCACGTCTAACCACGCGCACGCACACAGAACTGTTAAATCCCGATCCTGTACTGCCGCATGTTAATTACCGGGGTTAGTTAATAAACTCAATATTTCCTCACGCTCTTGCTGTATTATTTTTTGCGACAGCCAAAGGGCCCCTCCCCCCCGCCAATCCGCCTACACCGTCTTGATAAACAAACTCGTTGGTTTGTAATTTACATGTTTACGTATCTACGAAAACTGATAGATTCAAAGATGATTTTTTACAACTAGAACCTACTCTTGGACAATTTAATAATGTTTCAGAGAATTTAGTTGCAGCCTGAAGTTGGAAAGAATCTATAATTCGATCCCCAAATAGTAAAGTATGCGTAGACGGTTTTTACCTGTCTAAAATACCTCTCAAAGACATTGGTGAAATTTGGACAGCTCTCATTTACACACAATTCAAATGGCAAAAAGTTGCATTGGTTTTTGACTTGGGTACACGATTTGTCGTATAAACTTACAAAAAGGAGATCAAAAAGAGACTGTGCCATTAAATCAAGGTAACTGCATTGGTCAGGGAATCGATTGTTGAATTCTGATTTACATATACAATGTATTTACGACAATCGATTGATCGATAGATGTTTTTGACCATTAGAAGCTAATGTTTTAAGAAATGACGATGTTTAAGAGAATTTAGTTGCAGGTTGACATTGGGAAAATTCGATCTATCACCAGATCCCGAAAGACCAAAATACACGAAACTATTTTCGTCTAGTATATGAAATAAGTCTCAAGGTTATTGGTGAATGTCGGAGAGCTCTATAAAGTGTCTAAAAATGTTCTCACAACTCAGATGACAATACATGTTTATTGACTTAGGAACTAGATTAGTGGTTTAAATTCACAAACCGTAGATTGAAAAAGAATTTTAACTCCTAAATAAACAAAATTAAAGTAACTCGTTGCTCATTAACTTGGAAAGGTTGCTGTCTTTAAACTTCCTCGATGTTATTGTTTTGAGCAGTGTTGCGCACTGATTTTTTGTTCTTCAAAACTGAATCGGTGGCGTGCCATTCCCGTGCTTACTGAACAGATGAAGCACATCATGACTGACGCTTCCACGTTAGAAATAAAATGTTAACAGTGATCCGCTTGAACTGTATTTTAACTCAAAGCGTTCAGTGTCTACATGTATATGTACATTTTGGGACTCACGCTGTATCATTCTCCCCAGCCACCAGAAACTGGAATACCGCACTTGTTTCAACAAGGGGTTTTGAAACAGTCCCAAAGGCACTAAAACAGGGACATGGGGACGTCACCTTTTCAAAGTAATCATTCAAAGAATGACCATAAAAAATGAAGTTTTACCGAGACTGGATCACAATAAACAGAATATTGAACTTAGAGCCTGCCCCGACGGACAGCTAAGAGCCAATTTGTCTGCCTCTTGTGAATCATAGCTGAGATAACCAGCGACTAGCTATAGTTCATCAAATTTCACATTTTCACTGTTAGTAGAGTTCAGCTACACTTACTTGAAGCTGCTGTAAACTACCGTCAGTGCCCTGGCTCTAGGCCCATACTTACTCTCCGTGAAACTTTGTTGGTTCACGGTTAGTCAGCTCCTGATGGCTGCATCCCCGGGAGACTCGGTACAAATATCTCACGGCATGATAAGCACAGGGTCGGGGCTTGGGGGCTGGTGTGGTGTCGATAAAGGGGGGGGTAGTTTGGAGAAGTCGAACTGGTTTGTGCCCCCCAATACGTTTTGTCTTACTTTGGGCCTGTATTATGTGAATAAAATCACAATTGGATTACACCTATAAAACGGGGTAATACCATCTTCTCTTATCAACAGACATATGTTTAAAGACAAACGTAAATCTCGTTACAATGTAAACATTCATCACGCATTATGCAAAACACACTGTGGGAAGAAAGCCGTACGCCGTGTTTTCATAGCGCTGGGCCGTGGTTGTGATCGAGTCCGTGAGCTTATTTCCATGTACATGTGAGCCAATCGCCTTCTGAGTGTGTAAGCCGTGCTGTTTGAATCGACTACATACGACTACACGCGCATGTGCAGGCGCATGGGCATGATAATTTATGCTGGTGCTGCATATGATGCGATGAATATGATCAAAGTGGTTTAACTTGAACTCAATAAATGAAGACTTTCAGTTGGAACATGCAAAAACGGACGTAATGAAATGGTCGTATATGTCGCACTTGTTCAATATCTAACTTGCCTCAGTTTCTACTATGCATATATATATATACAGTGTATATATATATATATATATATATATATATATATATCTATAGGTGTGGAATGGTTGTTTCTCGGAATAATGTAGGGTCGTATCAACAACTCTGTGCATCGAGTAACATATCTACAAAAATATTGATTTGAACTCAGAAAAACAGACGGGTACTGTACATTTATGGCAAAAAACGGCTTCAACAGCATAGACAAAGGAGGCTTGATATAATATTAAGAAAAGATATTGCGGTTTTCAAAATGATCATCATCTGTTCTTTGTTTGTGCAGCTTATTTTTTCATAAAAATCTTAGGAATCGTAATCTAATAGCTTCTCATGCAAAAGCGGGAGTATTTAAACAGCTTCTAACCTCGTTTTAAAGAACAGTTTAGCATGTGTAAGTTTTATGAGCATCCAAATAACGATTTCTGAGACATAATGTTCACAATTTGGACATTGTTATAGGGTTCTGTATATAACTTATTTTGAGTTATGACCCAATATGCCCTGTATTAAATTCGAATTGTCCTAGTCATCCCTGATCTTAGCGGCTTTAGACGGTGTAAACTACCAGGGCCTCCAAGAACCAGCCCTCTTTTTTCTGTGTACAGTTTTGTAAAGAATAAACATTTCTCCCTCATTTGATCTCTGTTCTCCCTGCAACACCCTATCATCATTACACCCTGTCCACATATACTATGGAAATTTTCGCTTCTGAAATTTGTATGTTCTGCAAGACTTGTCTCAGTTGGGGCAGAAGTTTGAAATTTGTTCCAGGGTTATACTCACTTATTACTTGAATTGTAACTGAAGAGTTAGCGGACAGGTATTCTGTTCGCTTGTTGGAAGCCGTGCATATGATCTTGACATCGTGGTAGTCGTCTGTAATGTTGAGCGTCACCTTAGCGGTAAAGATTCCGCTGCTTCTTTCTTTCACTGCCGACTGTGCTAAGAGAAACCTTTGACCGAATATAGGATTGTACTTGGAAAAAGTCATATTCACGCCTTCCTTACAGTAGTCAGTAGTACATATTATCTCAACAGACTCGCCGACCTTTACGACGATAGACTTGCCAGGTCCCCAACGGCCTCCTGTCTGGTTGACTGTAGTCATGGTGGGCCCCACTGTTAGTTTAGATATAATAGGATCAAGCTGTTTCTTCAGAAAATAATGCCACGCGTGTAACGTAGGGAATGATAAGCAGTTTCACCTAGGCCAAGGATCTGTCTACAACTTCTTATTTACCAAATGAAGAACAAACGTCACTTAAACACAGAAACAGAATCACGAGTGCTTCACTGTCTACTTATCTGAGTCAGGATATCACGGAGTGACGATTACAACTACTCAAAGCGGAAAGGTTTAAAATGAACTCAAAGATATGATGAAATGTTATTCTTGTATCGTTTTGGAGCATATTTCATCAAGGCACAGAGTCCCATGACAATCCGCCTATAATCCCTCATGACTAAATCCCAAAAATACGCATCACTGTTTCGCATAAGACGTTACAGATTACATGTACATTGGCTGTTTTCATTTTGGCAGTGTTATTACTAGTTAAATTGATAGTGTTAGATTGAGTTTTCGTACATATACATATCGGTTTGCTTAAAAACAGGAATCAAGCTTCACTTACATGTACATGTATACTCTGCTTTAAAATTATCTAATCATTTGGATTTGTTTGTAGGAGAAAGCAACTGAGTTTGGTGTCACTTCAATTTGAAAAAAATTCTGGCCAATGAGAAATTATTTTGCTCAACGCCATGTTGGCTTTTTTGTCCTTTGAAATAGGGCCGTCCCGGATTACACGGTAACACAAGAATGTCACTTTATTTACAAACAGTGCCGTAAGTATGTACATGTAAGTAAGTAAGTAAGTAAAACAAAAAAGAAAAGACCAGTGTACGCGCATTGCAAGAGGACCAGAAAGAGAAGGCCGAGATAAATATGATAATAAATAAATATAATTTTTCCTTACTTCAAAAATATTTTTGATGAAAATCGAAGTTTTTTCTTGTAACATCTTTTTGCATTATTGTAATTAATTTACTTTCACAGCTTTCTGCACGGAATCGTGGATATTTAATCTCAACTTGACAGTAAAAGGTGTTTCTGGCATCTAAGACAAACGGACACTCAAACAGAAAATTTTGTTCAGTTTCGGCCTGACCAGTGTGACAAAGACAGCAAATTCTGTCATCAAATTCTAAAGATCGAAAACGCCCAACATCAACCAATAGATGTAAGGTTCCGGTCCTAATTTGAGCAAGAATTGACCTACTAGGCCGAGTTAAGTCTAAAAGCACGTAAGGCTCAACTTCAAATACATTCTTCATCAAAACATATTAGGTTCTTAACTTTGGTTTCGAACGGCTTTCAAACAACCACCTATTACAGGCCAAATCATGCAAAATAGTCTTACAGTGAGACAGATTAACTCAACGTAATGTATAAAAATATTCCAAAATCCCTAATTCTTCAAAATGCTCAAAACGTCAGAAGACCAATTATTAGTACAAGTAGTGTAGTCCCACCAAAATATTCGGTGTGTTAGTCTATCATCCTTGAGATTAACAATACGATTCCACATTCTCAAAAGCTCAATTTTCCGCCTAACACTGGGGAATTCCCACCCAATGTCACCCATAACACCATGATTTGGAGCGAATTTGTGAACGCCCAAGAAAAATCGCACGGCTCTATTCTGAATGACATCATAATCCTGTAGACCAGAGCCGCCCCAGACACATACACAATAGTCTCTAACAGGCACAATACAAACATTGAATGATGTAGTGAACGTTCTGTACCTCGTATTTTTATTCTTTTTAAATTTATTAATTAAAGCGCCCAAAGCTCTTCGGATAGAGTTTTAGCAGTTTCAGAAAACTTCAAATCGTGATTTAAATTATTCCTAAATATTTTTATTCGGGTACATATTCTAGGTCTAGTCGACCCAACCGAAATGGATATAAACTACGAGAGACATGCTTGGATATGAAGTGAATAATATTAGTTTTTTCCTGATTGACAATCAGCCTCCATTTAGAGCACCATTTATCAACCATATTCAATAAATCCTGTAAATTTTCTTCGCTCTCAGCAAGTACCACTATATCATCAGCATAAAACAAAGATGAAACATTATCAGCACCGATAGGAATTCCTAAATTTGACTGTTTTAATTCCTTTGCCAAATCATTTATAAATAGTGCAAAAAGAGTAGGTGATAAAACATCTCCTTGTTTGACCCCACAACATGTAAGAAACCGTCCGTAAAGGTATTATTAATCTTAACACAGGATTGAGTTATGGCATAAATATTTTTAACTGATTCATAAAAACTTTCCAACAATCATAACATCAACATTTTAAAAAGTAAACTATTTCTATATACACAGTCAAAAGCTTTTTGCATATCAATAAACATAAGTCGGAAACACTTGCTGCCTCGGTTTTGTGCTGGCCATTGGAGTTTCACAACTTCATTGTTGTCGACGTCTGATTTTTACGTCTGATTCTTTACAAGTTTTTCTCTGTTGCAATCCAATAATCGTCCATCTAACGGTAATAAAATATTACTGCTGTGCTGAAAGCAAGAACTCTGACATGACGAAGTTTGATAAACTGGACAAATTCCCTTGGATGCGTGATGTGGAATTCTTCGCCTTCCCGACGAAAATGAGAGACTCGAAAACTTACTTGATTTCTAAAACGAGGCTTCTTATCTCCGGGACAGAGGAGAGTCTGTAATCCGTGACGACCCTATTACATGTCCGTGCACGTATACACAAATACAAAAGACGCCTTACAAAAGTTATGAGTTCTGCATTCGCAAGAATATCACGAGGGTATCAAGGATTGTAACGTGCTTTGCAGGTAATACATAGCATGGTCTTGCGTTTCCGAAATGTCCTCGAACCTTTAGAGTTCCTTGAAAGAAAAAGTGTGTCTGACTCGTACCAGGCGTAAAAGGTTAATAAACTTTATGATTTTCGTCCAAAATTAAGTCATAAAAATAGCCAGTTCCGGAGTTTAAGTCACCCATCATGATGAAAAAGCATTGTTGGTGTTTATCCTCTAGTTTAGACAGTTTCTTATGAAGAAGTGTAACAATGCTTCTTTCTGACGTAGTTTCATAAGACACAGGCACTGTAGGTAGCATATGCATGTGGAGGAAGCGCATAATAATGTCTTCTCGACATGTAACAACTTTTGTCGAATTTAAAATCAACACCACTCGAGAACTGAATATTTATGTGCTTGAAGAAAGGTGATATCGAATGCTTTATAAAGAAATTGACGCCACCGACTACCTGCCATACTTTCTGGCTTTCTTATTACAATTTTGTAGTTTCAGTGTTATGAGTATTCTATTAATATCAAGGTCACGTGCTCATTCACTTGACCTTGCACTGCGCTAAAAATACTGGTTGGAATTGTTTTGTAATCGTCTTTTTCTTGCACGCCAAGTTTTGTTGAAGTTATGATTCTGTGTCACAATAGGGCACCTATTTTTCTAAATTTTATGCATAAATTGTGCTTTCGGTATATGTTTTGTGATTATATGTACTTAGTAATGCTTTCTACTTCAGGGTGTATCAAAGCTGCAACAAATTATGGAAAATGTTACTTGATTTACAGAAATATGTTACACTAGGATTATGAGATATGAAGCTCACTCAAACCATCTGCCACATATCTTCGTATATTTTTATAGTCATGCTTGTCAAATTCTAGTTTTAGGAGCTGAAATGGTTTAATGGTAACAATTATGCATGTCCAGTTTACTACTTAACGTGATTTTGGATAACCCTGCTTAATGTGGATTCAGGTAAGTGGCGTCGCACAGTTCTTGGCATGCCTGATTTTTCTCAGAAAAGCCACAGTATTTAGGTGGTAATGGGTGACAAAGTATAAGCATATCCACACTTTGCTGTAATTTTTCATGGAAGAAAATTAGAGGAATGTTTTGAATACAAATATTAGAAGCTCGCAGGAATGATTGAGAATTAAACACACATTCTTCTGCATTTTTGCCCAAAACCAGTTTTGGTATACGACAAAAAATTTATACCTAATATATCGACGTCCTTCACCTGGGGCAGAGTATTATGATATCGCCCATGTCATATCTAAGTAAATTTTGTCCTTACCCTAGATTACCATTAAATCCGCCCTAATGGTCTAATATTCCCAGAAGCCTCACCCTACTTCTCGCGCCCAGGGGCTGCTGCACCACCTCCGCTAAGCCTACGAGGCACTTGTCAAATGTCGGGATACTCGAACAAATTTCGCAGTGATTGGCACTCCAAGGGTATCAAGAGGAGTACGACATACGCAACCTACCGTGATATGAGAACTAGGCTCCCTATACATTCAGATCTGAAATTTGATTCCTACAACGACGTTTGACGTATACTCCCGTACAGCGATATCTGAAATATGCTCTGTGCAGTTATCACTGAAATAAGCACCGTATAGTGAACCCTGAAATGTGCTCTCACTGTGATATCTGACGTATGCTCCCTGCACTGACGTAGGAAGTATCCTCCGTACAGTGGTATTCGATGGATGCTCCCAACAGCGATACCTGTGGTATGCTACCTACCGTAAAACCTAAACTACACTTCCTACAGTGACACATGAAGGAAGCTACCTAACGTAATATTTGAAGTACGCTCTCTAGAGACACATCTGAAGTTTATTCCCTACAGTGATATCCGAATTTCTTCACTACTATGATACCTGAAGTGCACCCCCTGCAGAGAAATATTAAGAGCGCTCCCTATATTGTTACGCAATGATATCTGAAGTATGCCCTCGACTTTGGATATTATTGCCTTTGATGTTTGTCGTTGAATCAGTGTTAAAATCTCAACATGTGTAAAAACTGTCGTCGCTGCACAAAAGTCTAGTTCCACAAAAACGAACTCACAGAATACGGTTGCGGTAAGTTGTCTAGTAACAGTCTGTTGAGTCAAATTATTTACAGCTGTGCAGCTAAGCTTCATTCCATCTATGCTCCGGTCTACTGATAAGACTGAAGAGTAGCTTGTAGAGCCGTTGATTGTGTAGGAAGTTGACGGGTAGGAAGTAGTCAAATTGGACGAGAACCAAGTCACCGAAGCAGCAGGATACACGTGGTCCGTAATGCAACTGATGTTACTGTTCTCAGCAATCGACACTTTGTCCGCCTTATCGTTGATGTACGTGAGACTTGGGCTAAAAATCGCAAATGCCAGTCTTGTAGGTCCACCTGGAAATAAGGTAAAACGTTGTATGCATAACCCTTATCTAAGAGGTTGCAATTAGTAATGAAATATAATCAGAAATATACACACTTGATTGCGGAAGTGAAAAAAAAGACTTGTTTAAATAGAGGTTTGGTTGTTGCTCTGATAAAAGGCTTTACAGGTTATTGGGATTGTCCAATCCCAAAGCATTGCCATACGATTGGCCAATAGTAAAGCATTGCCTCCGGTTGGCCAATCGTAAAGCAGGTGATTGCACGTCATGGAATGAACTGTCATTTCTTCCATGCATACAGTGGCGGATTTAGGGGCTCGAATTTCTGAGAACGTAAACCTTTCACTAAAAAGGAGGCCTAAAAAGCACTGCACCGGTGGTCTCAATGGGGTCTGAGACCCCCTTCTAAACACGCGCTTTCACACAAAACTGTTAAATCGCGATACTGTACTGCCACATGTAATTACTGGAGTTAGTTCATAAACTCAATATTTCCTCACGCTCTTGCTGTTTTATTTTTTGCGGCAGCCAAGGCGCCCACCGCCAATCCGCCTACGCAGAAGCGACCCCCTCTAAGTGGGCAGCTTGGGGAAATATCCCTTTGTCGCTTTACACAAGTAAATCCGATACTCCTAAGAATTCACGATGGGAATTGGGGACTCCAATTGCGTGTAAAAACACAAAACATTTTTGCACTGCGCTGCAGTATCAAAACATTGAATGTTGAACTGCGTGAAGAACTCTATTTGTGAATTGGACAAAAAGGCTGGTTAGTTATTAAATAAGTAATGTTACTTTCTTTTCAGGAGTTGTTTGTAAGGAATCCCCGGGGCACATGTCGAAAAGTCTGTCGAACCACGATTTTTGATGTCCATGTACATATCAAACAGGGATACTCAAAATACTCTCGCAATCATAAACGACAATTTCACCGTTTATTTTCGTTCAAATTTACCTCGTGAATCGTTATATACCTGTGAAATGAGCAAAAATGCGTCTTAATACGAATCTCCCAAAATTTCCCGGTTACCCGTAAAGATAGGCGAGTAGGTGTGCGGAAATTGCTAGTAACTTTCCGCGATGATAAACAAACTCGTTGGTTTCTGATTTACATGACTGTTTTTGTATCTACAAAAATCGATAGATTCATAGATATTTTTTTATAATTAGAAGCTACTCTTGTAAAAGCTGATAATGTATTTTAGTTGCAGCCTGAAGTTGGAAAAACTCTATAATTTGATCCCCCAATAGTCAAATATACGTAGACGATTTTCACCCGTCTAAAACACCTCTTTAAGACATGGGTGAAATTTGGACAGTTCTCATTTACTCACAACTCACATGACAAGACATCCATTGCTTTTTGACTTAGGTACAGGATTTGTCATATAAATTTACAAAAAGGAGATAAAAAAGGACCTTGTCATTAAAGGAGAATGCCACCCAAAAAAACAACCCATTTTGTATCAATTTAGGTCGAGTAATTCTGCTCGATAACTGCAAGTTCGGTTAAGTTACTTGACACCTGACTGCAGACGGAGGTGTTGAAATTATCCATTGTCGTCACTGGTTTCACACGCAGTCTGTTCAGCAGTTCACAACACGGGTTACTGGTGTCAGCTCATGGGTTGCATTAATCGTTTAACACCAATAAATCATCAAACTTCAATGTAAAACTCTTACAAATACACCGAGTTCTTATAACAACGTGTTGTTTTATTTCACTTCTACGGATTTATTGGTATTTGGACTCACCGTAGCTTACAAAATTCGGCAGGCCAATTTACCAAGGTCCGGAGCAGGAGTTTGGTGTCTGTTTGGAGATAGATTCTAAGTATTCTTCCGTGAATAGAAAACAGGAGAACATAGATCTGTGTGGTTTAGACTTGTGATTTTTTGAGTTCTAAACACCCAAAACGCTTGTTATCCCGGCCAGTAGCTCGGAACCCGTTCGGGCCCGTTACGGCCGCCGGGACTGGCAAGAATATAAACCAGCTTGAGTTGGAAACTAAACCTCCAGTCACGAAAAGACTATAATAGTGAGCCAAAGAAATAATGTGGACGTGATTATTTATGTGAACTAGCCTCGATAGTGAAAATCTACTTTCTTGTCGGGGGCCGCGAAGTCGGGTTCCCCTTCCACAGACCGTCAGGGTAGAGGTTGTACAGTATTAATGATTTGAATAATGTATTTGTATTTCTAAATAAAGGTTCCCCTAACATGTGACCATAGCAAATAAAATCGAGTAATTGTTTCACAAGGGCTTTCTGTCAGCAAACACTGAATTAGCATGCGCTCACACGGCCTCGGTGCCCGGTCAATTACCTTTATTGCCGGCATCAAAAGCCGGTAACGCAGTGGTATATTCACTGCTGGCTTCTCAACATTTGCACTCACAATACTGCAAAGGCATTAAAAATTGTATCTAATGAGACAGACTTTGTTTCAGTTTGATATAAGCATTAGTTAGGATGAGAATAATTCATTTTGAAACAGAACGCAGAATAATAAATGTCTACATGGCAACTCGCCCGGCGCCAATGAATCCCGACTTAGTCAAGAGCTCATCCGACGAAGACTTCACGGGTCGGATCGTTCGGTTTCACAGGCTATCAATTCGAACCGGAATACAGTAATCAAGAAATACTAGACAGGTGCCGTGAACATGCACAGGCAACGGAATGTATGGATAGTTCTTTGGTAAGCCGGAATTCGTCAGAGAAATCACTGTCGACGAAATGCCAGCCACAGACACGGAGATGTTTCACGGCCTCATACTTGCTACTAACAGCGTACCTTTCATTTTTCACTACTGCGAGACACTTTCTAAGCATTTCGGGCTCTCCATGAAGTCGCAAAAACGATATACCCGCTTTCTTCGCAGCTTCATAGTTCGGACACGCGGGAAAGATGCACCGCAATATAGCGGCATTCACTCTGCAAGCGAAACACTGACGTCGCTGCGTCTTGTCTCACCTTCCCCACAGGTTAACGCGACACCTCTCGGCAAGTTGAGTTCGACCTTCTAAGAGGCGATGTGGATATAGACCGATTAAGACGGGAAAAGGGACTAATTAAATCGGGTGGCATTCTCCTTTGAATCAATATTACTGCATTGGCCAGGGAATCGATTGCTGAATTCTGATTTACATGTACATACATTTACGATAATCGATTGATCGATAGACAATTTTTGACCATTAGAAGCTAATCTTTTAAGAAATGACAATGCTTTAGAGAATTTAGATGCAGGCTGACATTTGGAAAATTCGATCTATCACCAGATCCCTAAATACCAAAGTCCACCGAACTATTGTTGTCTAGTATATGGAATAAGTCTCAAGGTTATTGGTGAATGTCGGACAGCTCTACAAAGTGTCTAAAAATGTTCTCACAACTCAGATGACAAAAAAATGTTTATCGACTTAGGAACTAGATTAGTGGTTTAAATTCACAAACCGTAGATCAAAAAATATTTAAGTCGTAAATAAACAAAGTCAATGTAACTCCTTGGTCATTAACTAGGAAAGGTTGCTGTCTTTGAACTTCCTCAATGTTATTGTTTTCAGCAGTATTGCGCACTGGTTTTTTGTTCTTCAAATCTGAATCGTTTGCGTGCATACTGCACAGATGAAGCACGTCATGACTGACGCACCCACGTTAGAGATAAAATGTTACCATGCAGTAGGCCCTCGCAGAATTACAGTGATCCAAGGGAACTGTATTTTAACTCAAGGCGTTAAGTGTGTACATGTACATTTTAGGGACACTCTGTATCATTTCCCTAACCACCAGAAACTGGAATACTGCCCTTGTTTCAACAAGGGATTTTGAAACAGTCCCAAAGGCACTACAACAGGGACCTCAGGACCTCAGCTTTTCAAAATATTCCTTCATTGAATGACCATAATAAAATGAAGTTTTACAGAGACTGGATCACAATAAACAGGATGTTGAACTTAGAGTCAGCCCAGACGGATAGCTAAGAGCGAAGCTGTCTGCCTCTTGTGATACATAGCTGAGCTGACTAGCGACTAGCTTTAGTTCATCGAATTTCACATTTTCACTGTTAGTAGATATCAGCTATAGTTACTTGAAGCTGCTGTAAACTACCGTCAGTGCGCTGGCTCTAGGCCCATTCTTACTCTCCGTGAAACTTTCTTGGTTCACGGTTAGTCAGCTCCTGATGTCTGCATCCACGGGAGATTTGGTACAAATATCTCGCGGCATGAGGAGCACGGAGGCAGGGCTTGGGGGCGGATGTGGTGGCAATAAGGAGGGGGGTAGTTTGGAGAAGTCAAATTAGCTTGTGCCCCGCAATACGTTTTGTCTTTTTTTCGGTCCTGTATTATGTGAATAAAATCACAATTGGATTACACCAACAAAACAGGGGGTAATTCCATCTTCTCTTACATGTATATCAACGGACAAATGTTTAAAGGCAAACGTAAATGTCATTGCAATGGAAACATTCATCAGGCATTATGCAAAATACACTGTGGGAAGCAAGTCGTACGCTGTCTTTTGTCAGCGAAGTGCCGTGGTTGGGATCGAGTCCGTGAGCTTATTTCCTTGTACATGTAAGCGAGTTGCCTTCAGAGTGCGTAAGCCGTGGGGTTTGTATCGACTACATACGAATTCACGCGCATGTGCAGGCGCATGTGCATGATAATTTATGCTGGTGCTGCATACCATGCGATGCATATGATCAAAGTGGTTTAAACTGAACTCAATAAAGGAACACTTTCAGTTGGAACATGCGTAAACGGACGTAATGAAATGGTCTTATATGTCACACTTGTCCAATAAATAACTTGACTCAGTTTCTACTATCCATATACACTGTATATATACGTATAAATATAAATATATATATATTTATCTATCTATCTATCTATCTATCTATATATATATATATATATATATATATATATATATATATATAGGTGTGGAATGCTTGTTTCTCGGAATAATGTAGGGTCGTATCAACAAGTCGGTGCATTGAGTGACATATCTACAAAAATATTGATTTGAACTGAGCAAAAGTATGTATGTAATGAGAGTAGTGCGCTTTGTATGAGTGTGTTATTACTTGGTATAATTTGTCAGACGGTTACTGTACATTCGTGGCAAGAAACGGCTAACAGGGTCTCCAAGAACCAGTCGTCTTTTGTCCGTGTACATTTCTTAAAGAATAAATATTTCTCCTTCATTTGATATCTGTTCTCCCTGCAACATCCTATCTTGATTACAACCTGTCCAAATATACTATGGAAATTTCCGATTCTGAAAGCTGTTATGTATGCAAGACTTGTCTCAGTTGGGGCAGTAGTTTGAAATTTGTTCCAGGGTTATACTCACTTATTACTTGAATTGTAACTGAAGAGTTAGCGGACAGGTATTCTGTTCGCTTGTTGGAAGCCGTGCATATGATCTTGACATCGTGGTAGTCGTTTGTAATGTTGAGCGTCACCACAGCGGTAAAGATTCCGCTGCTTCTTTCTTTCACTGCCGACTGTGCTAAGAGAAACCTTTGACCGGATATAGGATTGTACTTGGAAGAAGTCATATTCACGCCTTCTTTACAGTAGTCAGTAGTACATGTTATCTCAACAGACTCGCCAACTATTACGACGATAGACTTGCCAGGTCCCCAACGGCCTCCTGTCTGGTTAAGTGTAGTCATGGTGGGCCCCACTGTAAGTTTAGATATAATACGATCAAGCTGTTTTTTTCAGAAAATAATGCCACGCTAGTAACGTAGGCCATGATAAGAAGTTTCACCAAGGCCAAGGGTCTGTCTACAACTTCTTATTTACCAAAAGAAGAACAAAAGTCACTTAAACCCAGAAACAGACTCACGAGTGCTTCACTGTCTACTTACATGTATCTGAGAGTCAGGATAATACGAAACGACGATTACAACTGCTCAAAGGGAAAAGCCTTAAAATGAACTCAAAGATACGATGAAATGTTATTTTTGTATGTTTTGCAGAATATTTTATGAAGGCACTAAGTCCCATGACAATCCACCTATAATCCCCCATGACTAAATCCCAAAAATAAGCATCATTGTTTCGCATACGACGTTACATATTACATGTACCTGTAGGTTGTCTTCAGTGTGCTAGTTAAATTAAAAGTGTTATATTGAGTTCTCGTACATATACATATCGGTTTGCTTAAAAACAGGATTCAAGCTTCACGTACATGCACATGTACATGTGTGCTCTGCTTTAAAATTACCTAATCGTTTGGATTTGTTTGAAGGAGAAAGCACTTTAATTTGAAGAAAGTTCTGGCCAATAGGAAATTAATTTGCTCAACGTCATGTTGGCGTTTTGGTCCTCTGTAATAGGGCCGTCCCGGATTACACAGTAACACAAGAATGTCACTGTATTTACCCATGGTGCGTAAACATGAGTCAGAAACACTTGCTGCCTCGGTTTCTTACTGGCAGTTGGAGTTTCACAAGTTACTTGTTGTCGACGTCTGATTCTTTACGTCTGATCCTTTACAAGTTTTTCTCGGTTGCAATCTTACATTTGTCCTTCCAACACTAACAAGATATCACAGATGTGCTGTAAGCAAGAACTCTGACGTGAGGAAGTTTGATAAACTGAACAAATTCCATTGCATGCGTGATGTGAAATTCTTCGCCTTCCCGACGAAAATGAGAGACGTGAAAATGTACTGGATTTCCAAAACGAGGTTTCTCATTTCCGTGACAGAGGAGAGTCCTCGTAATCGCCCTGTAATCGTGATAATTCTATTACATGTCCGTGCACGTATATAACAATACAAAAGACGCTTTACAAAATTCATAAGTTCTGTATTCGCAGGATATCACGAGGGAATCAAGGAATGTCACGTGCTTTGCAGGTAATACGTAGCATGATCTTACGTTTCCGAAATGTCCTCGAACCTTCAAAGTTCCTTGAAAGAAAAAGTGTGCCTGACTCGTACCAGGCGTAACAGTGGCGGATCTAGGATATCACAAGGGGGGGCCCAACACTTTGTCCGAAAACATTTGTGGAAAGCACGATTAGATGCGCAAAGCACCCAATGGGGGGAGGTCGGGAGGGGGGTTCGCCCACCTCCCGCCCAGGAAAATTTTTCTGTTTTTCCTCTAAAAATCGAGCATTTTCCTTGATTCCTGAAGTATTATGCAAGAAAAAAGGCAAAGCAAAAGAAAAAAAAGGCAATGGTCACAGACTCGAACTCACGATCTGACGTTTAGTGCGCGTGTGCTTTACCAATGCACCACTGACGACTTCACTCACGTTCTTGATAATAAGAGATCTAAATGTTTATGGTCCACAGCGTTTGCGCGCGAAACCTACTTCTTTTTGTAATGCTTGTTACAGTTTTTATATTTGTGCAATCAGTTCGTAACAAATTTGTTGTATTTAAAATAGTTTTCAATTGCCCAAAAGACCAAATCCGTTTTTTGTGTTGGCATTAATGACGCGATTGCTTTGGAAATCGTCTTAAGTTAAGGTGTGACAAAGAGAGAATTATGAGTTTCTGAATGATTCACTAAGGCTTCGAATAAAATTGACATCTTACCAGCAGCTTTTGTTTTTTCATCGTCACTCAGATTCCATTTCCTTTAAAAAAATGAAGTAATTTTCTTCATTTCACAGTGAAGCAGACGACGGAAACGGAGTCGTAGTGCGCAGCGCCACTGCCGGTCGCCTGGGATACCGCGGGAGAGCCGAGAGCCTATACTTAGTCATAGTTTCGATCCGAATTTGACACTTGAATTTGGATCTGAGCCCCCCCCCCCCAACACATTAAAACTGCACACATTTAAATCTTGTTTCCGCCGTATAATGTTAATTACCGGCCGGGTTAATTAATAAACTCAACATTTCCTTACGCTCTTTTTTATTTTTTGCGGCAGCCAAGGGGGGGGCCCTGCCCCCCCCCTAAATCCGCCTATGCGTAAAAGGTTAAAAATTGTATTTTCGTCTAAAATAAAGTCATAAAAATAGCCAGTTCCGGAGTTTAAGTCACCGATCATGAGGAAAAAGCAATGTTGGTGTTTATCGTCTAGTTTAGACAGTTTCTTATGAAGAAGTGTGTAGCACTGTTTCTTTCTGACGTAGTTTAATAAGACACAGGCACTGCAGGTAGTAAATAGAGGAAGCGCATAATAATGTCTTCTCCACATGTAACAACTTTTGTCGCATTTAAAATAAACACCACACGGGAACTGAATATTTATATGCTTGGAGAAGGGTGATATCGATTGATTTATCAAGGAATTGACGCCACCGAGTACCTGCCATACTTTCTGGCTTTCTTATTACAAGTTTGTAGCTTCACTCTTATGAGAATTCTATTAATATCAAGTTCAAGTGCTCATTCATTTGACCTTGCACTGCGCAAAAATACTGGTTAGAATTGTTTTGTAATCGTATTTTTACTTGCACGCCAAGTTTTGTTGAAGTTTCGATTATGTGTCACAATAGGGCGCATATTTTTCTAAATTTTATGCATAAATCGTGCTTTCGATTTATGTTATGTGACTATATGTACTTAGTTATACTTTCTACTTCAGGGTATACCAAAGCTGCAACAAAGCATGAAACTGTGACTTGATTTACAGAAATATGTTACATTAGGATTATGAGATGTGAAGTTTACTCAAACCATCTGCCACATATCTTCATGTATTTTTATAGTCATGTTTCTTAAATTCTAGTTTGAGGAGCTGAAATGGGTTAATGGTACCCAGTCGCCATGGTAACAATTATGCATGTCTACTTTCATACTTAACGTGATTTTGGATAACCCTGCTTTATGCGGATTAAGGTAAGTGTCGTCGTACAGTTCTTGGCATGCCTGATTTTCTCAAAACAGCCACAGTATTTAGGTGGTAATGGGTGAAAAAGTATAAGCATATACACATTTCGCTGTAATTTTTCATGAAAAAAATTAGAGGAATGTTTTGAATACAAATATTAAAAGCTCGAAGGAATAACCAATAGATTGAGAATTAACCACACATTTTTCTACATGTTTGCCCAAAACCAGTTTTGGTATACGACAAAAGTTTTATAGCTAATATAACGACGGCCTGCACCTGGGGCAGAGTATTATGATATCCACTGGTCATAACTAATTAAATCTAGCCCCTACCCTAGGTTACCCCCAAATCCGCCCTAATGGTTTCCTAATCCCAGAAACCTCACCCTACTTCTCGCGCCCATGAGAAGCTTCTCTGCTTCCCAAAAAGCCTCCGAGACACTTGTCAAATGTCGGTATTCTCGAACAAACTCTGCAGTGACTGACACTGCCGTATCAAGGGGAGTACGAAGTTTGCTCCCCACCGTGATATCTGAACTACACTCCCTACATTCAGATCTGAACTTTGATTCCTACAACGATGTTTGAAGTACTGTACTCCTTTACAGTGATATATGAAATATGCTCTCTATAGTAATCACTGAAATAAGCACCATACAGTGAAATCTTAATTTAATGTTCTCTCACTTGTTATTTCTGATGTATGCTCCTTGCACTGACGTCAGCAGTAACCTCCTTACAATGATATATGATGGATGCCTCTCGCAACAGCGATACTGAAGTATAATTCATACAGTGATATCTGAAGTATGCTTCTTGAAGCGATACTTGAAGCATGATCCAGGCAGTGGTTTGTACATGTATGTCCTTAGCATTTCTTGTGGGATCAGTTTTAAAGTATCAACATTAACGAAAACTGCCTGTGGTCCAGAAAAATAGTATCACGAAACACTACTCACCGAATACGATTGCAGTAAGATATCTAACAACTGCTTGTTGAGTAAAATTATTTACAGCTGTACAGTTAAGCTTTGTTCCATCCATGCTCCGGTCAACTGATAAGACAGCTGAGAAGAAGACTGTAGAAGAGTTGTAGGTAGCCACTTCTCTTTTTGCTGTGTAGGAAGCAGTCAAGTTCGACGACCACGTCACCGAAGCAGTAGGATAAACATGGTCAGTAATGCAACTGATGTTACTGTTCTCAGCAATCGACACTGTGTCCGCACTATCGTGAATGTAGATGTACGTGAGAAATCGGAGATTTAAGATCGCAAATCTCAGTTTTGTAGGTCCGGCTGGAAGAAAGGAAACATGCTGCATGCGTCACACATAAGCAGAGGATATAATTTATAATGAGATGAAATCGAATTATAACACCATATTGTGGAAGTGAAGCACGGCCTGTTTAACAGGGTAAAAGTTGGGTTAACTCGAGTTAAGGTTTTACTCACATGAAATTGGTATCATACATTTCTTATCGTGATAGGATTCTGTAACCACCTATAACATCAATAGCGTTAGAAAACACGAGTTAACGTTCCGGATGTCTTTGCCCAGTAAACATGCAGGTACTGGGCCAATACTGGCCCTGAACTGTCTTCTGTATTAGCCCAATGATGTAGGCCAGTACTGGCCTGATAACATTTTGCACACCCGATGGGTATTGGGCCGGCATAAGATTGCGATATCGGGCCAGTAAAAGGCTATTATTGGGCCAATACACCAAAATCCGGTTTCGGCGCTATAAAGAGCCAGTATTGACATACTGTGTTGGGCCATTGATGGGCTCATATTAAGCCAGCATACTAATTGCATAGGCGAAAGTGCAGTGGTGGGCCAGTACAGTGCCACTATTGAACCACTAATATTGCCTTTACAGGCCCAATGCAGGAATATTACTGTTTGTGGGTATAACGAAACAACGAGTTTGTTTCTTCAATGTTTCAGGTTTTTAACTCCTACAACGTTCGCTTTGTTTGTCATTTCAATAATTTTGCATGTGCATTTGTGACTTAAAAGAAGAAAAGGCTCTTGTTATTTAAAGATTTTATTACTATGAAACTGCTAAGGTAAAATAAGCAACTAATTATTTTTACATAATTGAGTGAAGCGCGTGAGGCTGGCGCGTGACAATTGCACAGTAGCATGGGGAGGTATCAGGTGAAATTTGTAAGATTTGTGTCCCTGAAACTATTTTTTCGCCAACATGTGTGATTTCGTGTAAGTTCCTCAAAAATGGCACCCGGTAAGAGAAAGTCGAGCAAACTGTATCACAAGTTTCCTAAATGGACGACAACAAACTGTAGTTGTCAGAGGCGGGACGTCGTCAAGTATACCTGTGGAGTCTGGGGTACCCCAAGGCTAAGTATTAGGACTCTGCTTCTTCCTATTATAAACGATGTTCCCCTTGGTCTCTCTGGTAAAATTAGACTATTGGCAGACGATAAAATTTGTTACAACATTGGTAACTCAGCCAATGAGAGAGAGGGGCTGCAGAAAGTTTTAGATAGTCTTGCTCTGTGGGAAGACACGTCGGACGGTTCAGTCGTCTGTCCTCAATGTCAGAAACCCTAAAATGGTCCACACTTAGCCACAGACACAAAATCTGTAGGCTGAAAATGTTTTACAAATATGATTTAATAAGTAACCTTACTCCTCTTGGCAAGCCTATATGTTCAAGCCTGTGTTTACCGTTCAGGCATTCTAGCGCAAGCACCGTTTTTGTACTGGAGGCTTGCTTGTGGGCCAATAGGTAAGGGTTCTCTCGATTATTATCTTTGGAGGGTATTGGGTCATCAGTGGCCAGGTACGTAAACCGGTATGCGGTACACGCGGTAACAAGAAACAAAATATTCAGTACTGGGCCAATACTGTAATGAGCATCGTTGAAATGTGGGGCGTATTTTAATATATTTTAGTACCGACGCTGGTCGTTTTATTTTTGCTATTTTTACTATTATATAATTGCATTGAGCATTAGAACTCTTACATATACGCCCACTGCCTTCATTTAACGCCATGTGGATGAATCAATGCAGCCTCGCTGATGTGAGCATCACATTGAAAGTTGCCAATTCGATGCAAACATATACCTTTAGAAAACATGCGATTTCTAGCTGAATTCTGAAACGTAGTCAATCACCGAGTGGCCTAGAGAACTAAATTATTTCAACGTGTGCATACGCGACGATTGTAAACATTTTAAATACAAGGAACGGGAGATACATGTATGATAACGATTGCCAAGATGCCAGTGACAATCCACACAGTTTAACGGGATTGGCTAAATATTTCAATTTATGCGAAACTGTGGATTAGCTGCGAAATTTGTGGCAAAAGCTGATATTAATATATTAATATTGTACACGTCAACGTCACACGGAAATGAAACAAACTTGGTATCATATGAGCTACGCTCTGACGGTAACCACTGCAAAGAATAAGAATACGCGACTGAATCTTTCCGTGAGTTAACGTGTCCTGAAGTCACTTGTGTTGTCACTCATACATGTAGCAGTGTAGGTTCCAAATATTTCGTTGTGGGTCTAGTTTATATCAGCAAGAAAGAAAGCAAGACAAGAAAGTATTTGCGACACGTTTTACACAAAAAATATTTCATTTTAGACTTGTTCATTTTGAATTATATTCCAGGGCGATGCAGTGTTTACCTTTCCGTGCACCTTGATTGGCTGGTGTATTAATTCATATAGCTTGAGTGACAGTTGGTACTATCAAATCCAGTCTTCCTTTTCAAGATCAACTAATTATTAAGTAATTCGTTTTTGGGTTTTCGTTGCAAATTTCGGTTTGCGCACAGATTCAATTTTCTGAACCTTTCATCGATGCATTTATTGTACTTTTTAAGTAGAGAACTGGCTTGACCAAAAAGCAAGAATATTTTATTCATTCTAGAGGTTCGTGGTAATAACCTTTTTCTGGTACACGGCGGCAACTAGATGGCGTATATTGCAACAAAGATGAGATTGATTCTCAGTAACGTCAGCTCGAGTAAGGCTTGCAAAACATAAAAAAATTGGAAAACAGTATTCCGAGGCATTTCAGGGGTTCGGGCTCTACTTTAATTTTAATTTGAATGCTTATGTGGGCAGTAAAAATGTGCATACTTACATGCAACGTGGATAACAACTCTTTGGAGTTTAAAACGAGTATTGCCTCTGTCTGTGCAATAATACGATTTTTGATTGAATCGTCTATCAGGTAAAAATGTCATCTTGTGGGAACATTTCCAATAAGTTCGCAAGCCCATGACTTGCTCACACGCTTGAGTATCTTGTGTAATATGCGCACCGTTGTCATACGTTATGATTACTTGGCGAGACGCAGGTCCCAAGTATGTTTTGTGGAAGCATTCCAGATCGTGTGTGGTCCCATCGTGAACATACCAATTGATGTCGTCTCGTATATAACTAAGGTCTGACAAGTTAATTTCCAAGTGCCCCATTGTGTGCACAGAAACTACAAAGAAACCAAAATACTGAATTCAAGATATTTGCATGGTAGAGTCTATGAAAAGTTTCTCTAACCTCGGTGGAAAGCTGTATACTAAATATACAGCTTTAAGTCTACGTGGGTAAAAAAATTGGCAAATTAAAATCTACTGAAAGTAGTGTCGCTCAAAAGTACACTCTTTCTTGGGTAAATTCAATTATTTACCGGTGATGGAAAAATGGCGTTCTACCCTTACTGTGCTACTCAAATTGTGGAGCGATCTTTTGCGTCCGCATTCTTTGCCATGAAATATTGCGTCACTTATTTGCCATTTCTTTTTTGCTGATTCTTCAATCAACTGTTGTAATTTCAAAAGATTGCGTACACGTCACAGCAAATTATTGGAACTGGATTCACTTCATTATATGTCATGAATTATATATATTACTTAGTATGTTAGTTTGATAGTATTATTGATATTTTTTATTTTCTAACCAATTGTTTATGTTTATAGAAACTTGTTTTGGCTGTTAGCTGAGTCAGCGACCAACACATGCGGTGCATCCACTCATGTTTTGATGATCTCTGTAGTAAACAAGATTGCGAATTGGTCATTCACAGAATCATAGCCTGAAGACAGAAAATCATTACCATATATGGCAAACACAACATAATAGTTCAGATGATTGTTGTGAAAGTTCTTATAGTTGCTTCCTGTTATTTCCTGTAGAATATTTAGAAAGTTTAGTGCATTTAACCCACATATTTGTAACTTGTATACAAATTCGATCACTTGTCTAATAAAGACAGTCCTCATCTTGCTACTGCCAGTTGCTTTACTAGTGTAATTGAGTGTTCCACGCTTACTTACTGAATACAACCATCTCAATGACCGACCGAGACATTCCATAACACAACACAACGCTGCTACTAAGTCGAGTCATTCTACTATTCTACTACAGTGTATATTGTTTGTTGCCGTGACCAGCGCGAAGATGGAACCACAACTGGCCAAACAGAAGAAAGTTCACGGTGCGCACAGAGGACTCATGACGAAGCTTATCGATCGTGCCACCAACTTCATGACTGCGACTCCATCGGACCCTGCTGCCGACCTGGAGAAAGTTCTGAACTAGATACACACCAAGAGAACTCAGCTAGAAATGCTCGATGCCAGCATTATCGCCCTGGTTGATGGCGGAGATGCCATCGAAGACAAAGTCATCAGTAGCGATGTCTACATGTCCACGGTGCTGGAGACCATTTTCGACACGACCAGATTTATTGACCAAGCCAAGACACCCTCACCGACCCCAACCGCCACGACGTCTCCTGCTAGCCACCCGACTCGGACGGTACAACTACCCAAGCCGCAACTGACTATTATCTCTCGGGACCCACTCCAGTGGCTGTCGTTTTTTGACTCGTTTAATGCTGCGGTTGATTCCGATTCTGGACTAGATTCAGTCCAAAAGTTACAGCACCTGCGTGCCCACATCGGCGGCGACGTCGCCAATGCCCTCGCTGGCCTCCCACTGACGAACGCCAGTTACATAGAAGCCATGGACCTGCTTGCTGACAGGTATGGAAAATCCACTCTATTGGTCAATGCTTATATGAAATCTCTGTGGGAAATCACCATCCCCCCAAACAACTAGTGCCAGCCTACGTTACATTCGTGACACCCTTGAGACATACATCCGGGGGCTGAGGACCCTGGGTAAAACAGAAGACTCCTATGATGACCTCTTGGTGCCCATTATCTTTGACAAAATCCCTGGAGGTGTGAAAACACAGATTTGCCGAGACCATGGTCAACCTTCCTGGACGCTGACCGACCTTCTTTTGGAACTGTCCCGACAGATTTGTGTCAGCATGGAAGAGGACTCTTCCGTGGCACTTTCAGGTGAAGCGCATTACACGTCCACTTCAAGTTTTGCAGTGAGCGACAAACTAGGACCAGCGAAACATTTTCCTCCGAAGAAACGTGTACACCCACGGACCAGACGACCTTCGCCAAGATGTGCTTTTTGAAAACAAAGTCATGCGTCACACACCTGCAGAATCTTCAGCGACCCTATGAAGCGACTAGAGATTGTCCGCCGAGACCGCCTGTGTTTCAATTGTTTAGACGCTCACCAGGCCAGGGACTGCCCGTCTATGCACACTTGCCGATCGCGCAATTGTAAACACCACACCACGTTATGTGCCACCTTTTTGCGAGAAAATTCGAAACCCGACAACAGATCGGAGGCCAGCCAACCGAACAACGAAGTCACGTCCATTGCTTACCCACCGAGTACTACTCGAGATGCCCAGGTGGAACTGGCACCCACAGCAGGGCCAGTTTTGTTGAAGACTGCCGCTGCCACAATTGAGAGAGCGGGACATCGGACTAAGGTAAATGTTTTAATTGATGAGGGTTCACAAGGAACGTTTCTAACCGTCAACGCCTGATCGTTGACACTGACCACGCTCCTAGAGAAACGCTCAACCCATCCACTTTCGGAGATTCTACTGCCCAACCCCAGGTACTTCCAATGACTACATTTATGCTGAAAACTCAAAATTGTAACGTACAACTGTCTGCTGTCATTGCTCCAACAATATCTACGCCTGTGAAGAATTACATGCCAACTACTGTTAACTGCAGCTATGACTTTTTACAATGTTTGCCCATTAACTCCCCTGCTAAGTCGATGATTGAAATTGATTTGCTGCTTGGTACCGACCATTACTGGTCAATTGTTGGCGACACCACAATCAGAGGTTCAGGACCAACGGCTGTCGCTTCCAAACTGAGGTCAGGTCAGATCCCACCCGTTCACAGTGCAATGGAGCGCCGATCACTCATGCGAACATCACCTGTATGAAAATTCTTCAAGAGGAGCCCGACCCTGCCACCCAATACTGGGACCTTAAAACGATTGGAATCAAAGACCCTACGAGAGAGACGCCCTTTGATTTCAGTAGCTACCGTAACCATGGTATTACTCACGATCCTGACACAAAATACTCTGCGAAACTACCATGGAAGGACGATCATCCACCACTGCCTACTAATTACTACATTGCCCGAAAAAGAACTCGTTCCATGGTGATGACAATTCCCGGCAGATCTACAACAAGATAATTGTCGAGTAACTTGCCCGCGATTTTATTGAGCCTGTACTTCATGATAACTGCACAGAGGGACATTACATACCTCATCACCCAGTGACGAAAGACAGCGCTACGACACCCATCCGCAATGTACATGATTGTAGCAGTTCTACACGCGACCATTCAAGCTTGAACGACTGTTTGGAAAGTGGTCCCTCACTCATGAACGATCTTGTTGCTACACTGTATTTTACTCCGGTTTCGTACGAAACACATTGCCATCACCAGCGACATTGAGAAAGCATTTCTCAATGTCCGACTTCATGAAAGTGATCTTCAATTCACCAAGTTCCTGTGGCTCAGTGACCCGACTGACCCCAACAGTCCATTTATTGTATACATGTACCAGTTCAAGTCCCTACTGTTTGGATGCAAAAGCTCACCATTCATACTGAATGCAGCCTAAAAACAGCTGACCATTACCATAGATGGCGAACACAACAGAATAGTTCAGATGATTGTTGTGAAAGTTCTTATAGTTGCTTCCTGTTATTTGTTGTAGAATATTGAATCACAAAGTTTAGTGCATGCAACCCACATATTTGTAACTTGTATAAATGTATAAATCCGTTAACTTGTCTAATAAAGACAGTCCTCATCTTGCTACTGTCAGTTGCTTTACTAGTGTAATTTAGGGTTCCACACTTAGTTACCGAATACAACCATCTCACCGATGGACTGAGACAGTCCACAACACAACACAACGCTGCAACTAAGTCGAGTTATTCTACTATTCCACTGTATTATAAGTTTTTAGAATTTTGATACCGAAAAACCTAATTTCAGAAGAGATATTTTGTTGCTGCCAAGCTATCATCATCTCCCGAGAGATGTCGCAAAATTTAGGCAATGGCGCGTGCTCGTGTCACTAGCGTATTGTTTTTAAAACGACGACGTAACTTTTCTTTGTCAGAAAAGGCGGAGGATTGCACAAGAGAAATGACGTTTATTAATGGTTTTCCACTTAAACAGTTGTAACGGGCAAAGTGGGTGTAGTTTAATTCCCAGACTTTGCATGCACCTCGTCCGGCATTTTGTTCTGCATGTTGATAAATTTTTCACGGCCAGCAGACAAGCAATACTACCCTGGCTGTGTGCAATTTCGCGTTCTATGGAAGACGAAACACAGTGGGACCTAGCTGCATTTTGACGATAGTTTTCATACAACTAGCTGGCTGGCCAGGTACCACTGTGTGTAAAATTAAGGATTAACACTCACCTTGGCCGTTAAGTGAAAAACAAGCTAATCACTGTCATTGTTTGCGTAGTTTTCCGCCTTTTGTAACAAAGAAAAGTATAAAAGAATTTTCCGCAGCAAAGTGAAGAAAACAGAACTTGAGGTGTCGTGCGCACATAAGCTAATTGTGTGCATTCGGGTAAATGTTCATTAGATTATAATAGGAACATTTCCTTTAGTAATACACTGATTATTTTAACTTCCAAGTTATATAATTTACTTCATTTGGCATTGGCTTTATAAAAATAAACTGTGTACGTGTCACGTTTTCCCCGTGTGTGGGTGGGCGCAGGTTGTTGCAGACCGATGCTAATAGCTTTCGGTTGGACTATATGCTGAAGACTGGTTCGAGTTAATCACTTTATTAATCTCGACCGCACCCTTACAAGCCTACTCAAACAAAATGTCTGACGTAATGTCTCTTTAATTCTCCAGCCAGGGCTGTGAAGCCTTGACTTGTGTTTAACTTTTGAGTCACTTCCAATAACCGTACACTCGTTGATTCAATAACCTGCTGTCTCTATAGCTGGCTCTCTCTTGACTATTGCTGTAACTGCTGATTCTCCTCAGCGCAAGTCAACCGTAACTTTTTTGTGACAAACTTTAACTAACGTTCAAATACCTGTCACAAAACCGTGCCTGAGTATTTATAGTCTTATGCAATGTTCTAGAACCACATATTGAAGCACATTTTAGAACTTTCCGGAATCTACCCAATCATTCTATAAATTTATACTAGACTCTAGAATGTTGCATATTAAATTAATCACTTACATGCTAGAAGCGTTTAGAGTATTCTACACTATTCTCTGCTAAACAAATTACGTCATCGCTGTACCGACCTTAGGGACATTGTCACTTGTCATTCAACAACTGTCTTCAAGAACACACATAGAACAATAGAACAAAATAAATAAACTAAGAAAAAAGACAGTCCACCCTGACGGTAAATCTGCGTCAGTTACCTCGGATTAGTCGGCTTAATGCCCCCAGCCAGCCAGCTAGTTGTATGAAGACTAGCATTGGCGCAAAGTTGTATACTAAATATAGAACTTTGCGACGATGTGTGTAAAAAAACTGGCCAAATAAAATCTGGCTCAAAATTCATGTCACTAAAAACTTGAGTAAACTAAATCATTTACCGGTGTTTGAAAATTTGGCGTGCTACCGTTCTTCCGCTACTAAATGTGCGGAGTGATTGTTTGCGTGGACTTTTGGTGCTATGAAATATTGTGTCACCTATTGGCCAGTTCCTTTTTTCGCCGATTCTTCAATCTACTGTTGTTTTTTCACGAGATTGCGCACACGTCACAGCTAGTTATCGGAAATGGCTAAACTTCATTTATAAGTTTTAAGAATGTTGATACCAGGAAACCGAATTTCAGAACATTTTTTCTGGAAATGGCGCACGCGCGTGTCACGAGCTTGCTGTTGTCAAAACGATGAGACTTACATTTCTTTGTTAACTAACGTAGAAAATGAATCTGAAACTATATAAGGCGATCCAGATCCTCCTAAGGATACTATTGTCTCGCGAAATGTAGAATATAAATAGGTAAATAAAACAACAAGAATGGATCAACTGAAATTTTCGGATATAATGATGTCCCTCGTCAACAGAAACAGAAATAAGACGGAGAATTACGCTAGAAAATGACGTTTACTAGATTGTTTTTCAGGCAGCAAAATTTGTTCTGAAGTTCGGTACGCGGATCTTAAAATACTAAAAACTTGTAATAAAATAGTGAAATGAAACCAGTTCCGATAACTTGTTGCGATGTGTGCGCAACCTTGTGGAAGAACAGTTGATTGAAGAATCCGCGAAAAAAGAAACTAGACGGTAGGTGATGCAATATTTCATGACGCCAAAAGCCGACTCAAAAGATAGGTCCAAAAATTTAGCAGCCGAATAACAGTAGAACGCCAATTTTTCCAACACCATTAACTGATTTAGTTTACAAAGGAAGAGTGCAGTTTTAATGACAATAACTCTGTGCCAGATTTTATTTGGTCAGTTTTTATCCACATCGGCTCAAAGCTGTATATTTAGTATACATCTAATTGCAACAACACTAAGTGCCCCGGTAAATCCTTAATCTAGTGGTTTGCGCGATGAAAATTTTGGCGGGTGCTATTTTGTGGTACGTACGATAGATACTAAGTAATACACTTTCATTGCATGGTCGTACTTCCCAGCCTGTGTGCCCTTTGATTCGTTTACCGTTTAGTGCTGTGACTGGTAGTCTAGATGACAGCGAAAAATATTCAAATGACTGTGATTAGCATTGTCTTGCTCACCTTTTGTCTCCAAAAATCTGCCAATAATGACAATAAGCAGACAAAATCGACCGCAAAACAGGCCACCGATGACGGCAAAATGCACATTCATAACTTTGAAATTCTTTATATGACGGAGTTAAATACTTATATCATAGCGGCAAATCACGTTACGCGTGTATACTTCGTGCATTTTCTGAAGCGCCATCCATCTTGACTTGAAAAAGAGACATATGTACTCTAGTCTGGTCTTCCATCACCATGCAAATTATACACGTAACGTATCCGTAATAAGTATTCGCACTATACACCAGGGTAATTAAAAGGTCAGAAACTCTGTGAAACATTTTGTTTACTATAATTTGACTTGCAGGTAAAGACAAATGATGGAAAACGGTGCGTGGGCGTGATCCAATTCACCTAGAAAATCCTATCAGATAACTAAAAAATCCTAAGCTGATGACGCCAATTTCTTATTCATGAACCCAATTCAAATAACATCTGCAGTCATTTTAATTGTGCACGGATATGACATGTCGGCTGGATGTTTCATTGCAGGGGCAGTTGAATTGAGGTAATTTGCCTACGACACGGGATTAAATGGCACGCTAGACGTACACTTAAACTGCACGCTGTGTTGTGCCCTTTTTAAAAGTGGCTTTTTCGAGCAGAAATCTTCTATAATTTCGGAATGCAATGAAGTGTGAAGAATAAAGGATAGGTTAAAAGACAACAGCAAATGCGTGAGCATTTTCTCGAAAGCTCGAGCTAGATATAGCAGAATATCGAAAGAGGCAAGCGTTATACTGCAGAACTACTCGTAATATGAGTTGCAGCACATTGAATCTTGGAGTCGCCAGGTTTTGGATCTCTCAGGACTTTCTTGACTAGTTTGCGTGTTTATCAAGTTATCTACAAAACCGAAACGTTTGTCTTCTTCTGACAGTAGGAAGCCTAGAGATTGATATCGGTTTGTGACCCATCATCAATCTGACAGTATCTGGCGGGTCACGTCAACATGCCAGTCAAGTAAAATCCAACAAAAAAGGTACACTGATTGCAAATCAACGATAACAATTGGCCTAACGACAGAATGAATGTTGGTACCTGGCGCCGTTACATATTATATAAGGAATATCAGCGGCCAGTACCTCGGCCGACGAAGGGTCCTCGTGCAGCCGAACGGACTCGAAAGCTAAAGGTCCGCAAACAAAAACAGATCGCCGATATGTAACGATATCAATACCGTTACAAAATTTTATGTGATATAAATGTTCAATACTTGGGGCTTGTTCCAACAAAAGTGACTCAGCTAAGACAAATCTTATATTTTGCATGCTATGAACATTCCCATTAAATAAGATTGGTTCTAACCCCAGTGGTTAAGGTAAACGGTGGGGTATGGAAAATTGAACTAGACCGTATTTATCCACCTTGGCTGAGTCGCGCTCGGCTCACAATCAAAGGGAAGCCGCCAAGCTGCTCTAGTCATCGAGTCACGAGCGAGGATAGTTGGCTTCGCTCATGCGGCTATGATCAACTGGTTACAATCTAGCTAGCAGACTGTACTTTTTATGGAGAGAGTTTTACGTAGTTTTTACTGTAATATTTGAAAAGAGGAGCGAAAACAAATATCAGTAACGCACATTTGGACTTAATCGCAATTAATCTGGACTCCACATGAACTTTAAAAATTGTAAAACATCAGGAAGATTTCAGGTAATTTGTTGAGTCGAAACTATATTTTTATTCAAGAGTACAAGTTTTCCTATTGACAATCGCGATTCAGCGACGCATCAGTCGGCAAGTTTTCGCCCTGTGATGAGCACAATTTTTTGAAAAAGTATCGTAATTTAACAACGGAAGTTGATAGCAATGCACCACAATTTTGTAGAAAGGCAGTCATAGGCTACAAATACGTCACAGAGCGTAAATTTGATGAATCCTAGCTTCCGATTTTACCCGTTTGGGTAACCGGGTTTCAACTGCCGTAGGCTCACTACAATAAGCGTCCCCTCCCCGTGAAATGAATTTTTCTAAGTGTTTGTTTGAGCCAATACAGTATACAGCTTTTCACCAAGGCTAGGTGATGCAAGACATTATTCTTTGTTGCATTATAGTAACTGGTCTTGGCTAATTATCATTTTATGGCCTGGTCATCCATTCAGCCAAAAGTAGTTCCAGAGGTGGCTTATCAGCCAATTATTCACGCATGCTGACTCACAATAGAAGCCTGATAAGAGTGAAGGTGGATAAATGCGGTGTTCCTACAGTTTCTTGTTTTGGTGGATGTGTTCACGACATGTGTAAATTTTGGAATAAAGGTTACATTTGTCTCAAAGCCAATTCAAAAAATAGATCATAAGTTTTAAAAAAGTGTTTGACATAAGTTTTGTCTTAATTTTGATTTCACCAAATGTGGATGTTTCAAAGTGTGGGGGTTAAGACAAATCTTAAACTTAATTAAAAAATTAATTTAAGTCAGGTTCTTGGAACATGTCCATGTTCTGCAGGCTGTTATACATGTACATGTTGTTAGTTCTCTACAGGATTCTGGAATTGGTGGCAGCGTCATCGACAAAGGTATTATGTGCTGTTCTACAAATATCCATCAATAATGAGCGATGTTTGGGAGTTCCTGAATGCTGCTGTCTACCTGTCTCCAAACAGCTGCGTGGTAGTTATCTCGTTGCATGTGCCATTGAATAGCGTCAGACGGCGGCGGCAAAGACTCATGGGAGACACCTTTGCCAAATAAGGTCATACGAGCTTTTTTCGCAGACAGCTTGATTGCCCACAACTTAAATATGGCACACAAACTCTTCAGCTTGAGATGCCTCCTGTGGTGTAAGGATTTTCCTCCCAAAGAGCTTGGTGTTCCATAAACGCGTCCCAGGTGGTCTTTTTCCGTGTTCGTGAAGCTGGGAAACTGCATTACAACCTATCATTGCATGAAACGCTGGTAGGCTCGCAACCACGGGACTGGAGAAGTGGTGTAAGATGGCGGAGTGTTGACCGGGGTGATAACTGTCCCAGACCAGGAACATGTGGCGTGAATGTACTGACGAACATGAATTTGTGTATGTCCGCAGTGGTTTGCCATTTTTACGATCCTAATACATGTAACTGTGACAAGAAGTTATAAACCCTAGTAATTGCCAAGGAGAACTCCCCCTGAAGTAGGCTTCATTGTTGTTGCTATAATTGCCTCACAGGTCCTGCTTTTTCGTATTTTATTATTTAAACAGCAACACGTAGTTCGCTTGGAAGTGTTTGGAAGGTAGGTATTTCGTCGCTCGTTTAATGTAATCATGAAACATTCCATGTATGGACTCTCAGACCCATTTGCCAGAATGCCAGTGATTGAGAAATGAATGAGGTCTTGGTTACTAAAGCACTCGAGGTTTTTGTTTTGTCTTTTGTGAAATGCCATTAGCTTGTAAACTTATCTCTAATTTCAATATGACCGATGGTGGCCATCTTCGCCTTGAGGGTTATGCCTGCAAAATCCAGCCTGACATACATTTTTTTGGATCAGCACCCTAAAATTAGTTAAAATCAATCACCAGATCTACATTATCCCCAAATGCCCTCGACATTCATTTTTTACCAAACTGGAACCTGACAACTAGACTTTTTAACCCTAGAATTCATGTGGGAACAGTTATCTAAACAGATCGATTAGCCTTATACAATAATCGAGTAAAGTCGTATTCGGTTCCGGAATTTTGACTGGTTTCTTATAGGACAAGTTACAGGATCGCCTATAGAAGCAAAGGGAGATTAGGCTGTTGTCAGGGATACACAGACAACGGTTCTTCGTTTTGCGTTCGTAAGTTTTGGTTTTGTTCCTGCATAATTCGAAGCAATAGTTGTTATTCTCCGTATGACGTCATGGGATGCCTTACTGAAAATGTTAATACCGCTAACGCTTCAGATTTTCCACCAAGACCTACCCTCGTCTTTACTGGCAGGGGCTTGACTGTAATAAAAGGTTTCCTCGGGCGTAAAAAGGTGCAAACGTAGTTCATGATCCAAACTAACATCATATTTCTGTCTTATTATGGTTGGTTGAGATCTCGTGCGTGATACCACAATGAAAGTGGTATCCCAAGTTCACCCAAAGAATCTCAACAACATACTAGCAAGCTGTCATGTAAGTGAGGAGTAGTACTATACGAATTAGTTGCGTATCGAAAAAAAAAGTTTCCACCTAATTTTGCTCACGTTTGAACGTTTATGACAGTGACTGCGCTAAGACCAATTGTCAGGAAATCAATGTGCCTCATCTGTTGACGGGACTGCATAAACAACTGAATTTATCTAAATAGGTTTTGAACTCCAAAATCGTTGCATAAGTTTGTCTTATGTGCACAGTATAACTTCGAACGGAAAGCGAGGAATACTGTACAGAGTGAGAGTGAGTTTGAGAAAAAATGGAAAACAACTGATTACGCAGACATAACTGAGGAAAACGAAACTTGAAGCGGGCCATGCTGTCGAAAACAGACTATGGGACAGTTAAAGCAGTTACCGATTTTAAAATGATGATCGATTTTCATTAAATAAAATGATCAATTATACTTGATTATTGCTAGCCTAGTATGTACTGGGAGGGACTTTGACTTAGCAGCGCGATTCGCCCAACATTGTTTATTAACAACCCAGGGTACGTAAATAACCTCAATTCATGCATTTGTTGTCGGTAGCGTGAAACAGTCCCAAATAGGAGCTCAGTTAATGTTCCATGTGGGCCCATTGCACTGATCACCTGGAAATATTTTTATGCTTTATTAACATATGCTTAAAACGGAGCTGAGGAGCTAGAAACCTGGCTCAAGAGTTTAGCAGTGTGACCTGTTGGGACACACCACTAAACCCTTGAGCCAGGTTTCTTGCTCCTCAGCTCCGTTTTAACCATATATGTATATTAATAAAGCATAAAAATATTTCCAGGTGATCAGTGCAATGGGCCCACATGCAAGGCCTGCGCACGTCTGATACAACGTGTATCAGACCGCCTGCAATTATTCTTTTTAAAGTTTCATCTTTTCACCGCAGTTGTAGATTTTTAAAAAAGCATATGAAACTTTCTTATACCTCCCTAAGACAAATTCCAGCTATGATACACTTCGAAGGTTACAATACCTCAACGTTGATTTCTAGAAATGTTTGAAAGTAATACGACCTTTTCATTCGAAGTTACTGTTCGGAGAGTCATTTCCAATTTATTTTCATTTGAATATACATGTAGTCGTTGTTTTTAGAAACAATTTCAGAATATTGTTAGAAAATCTCATGAGCAAATGAAGAGCCCGTTATCAAGATAAAGGGACAGCAAACACTAATGTGAATATGCACAGAAACACAGATTTAGCGAACAGATTCACATTTATGCACAGAGAAGTATTTACAACAGCTGCGACAATTCCTTAGATCGAAGTATAATCAGCATAATAAACTTAACGGCAGTCAATGTGATGTCTGCCATAACAAAAAAATCTTTGTAGTTGACCAAATATGTGGTAAACTAATAATTGCGTGTATGTAAAACATAGAATTATGCATGTAGACATGATGTAAAATAAAATATGGCATTTTGTGCTAGATGAATACGTGTGTTTTTATTAAAAGGATACAAAACCCTCGTTCTGTCACTGCTAATGTACCGTTGGCATCTCATTTGAATGATGAAAACAGATTGATTTAGATTAAAAAAATGCTCACTGCGAATAGATGTTATGGTTCTTGGTGAGCGGTCTCCCTTGCACTTGTCGTATAACTCGTCTAAAGTGCGCCAGGGAACAGTTGCCGATATGGCAAACTTTGTCAGGAGTTTTTAAAATTTGGTCCAAACATTTGAAGTTTGGCAGAGATACAAAGCAGTATTCTGATTTATAAAGCTTGATGGGAACATTGTTTTTAATGTCTGTGAATGAGACCAAACTTGGCTTATGATCTTTTTAAACGCTCGCAAGAAGATGCATTCGCATCAAATAACGACATCAACAACGTATCGAAATTGATAGACTTGTTCAAAATGGACTTCTCCGAGCACTGCTATTGTTTTTGCAATTTTCTTTCATATTCATTTTGAACAACTTTTGCTTTTTAAACTACCCACAGAGTAATTTTCTGTTGCACCTCGGTACGAACTCAAGATGGGCAAACGTGGTCAAGTTATTAGAGTGTACGCCTCCTTTTCTGAAGGTAGTCGGTTTTAAATCCCATTGGACCCCATTTTTAGACCCCTGAATCAGATATCTAACTCCTAAAATCAGTGCTAATTTTTTATGACTTAAGTGGACGGTAAAATGATTTCAATAGCATTGTAAGGCTTGCGCACGTCTGATTCAACGTATATGAGACTACCTGAACTATTTTTACTATGTACTCAAGATAGAAGGGTCTGTTTTAGTTTACGCAAGGATGTGTCGAGTCCTAGCTGGCACTTAATGACCCTTAGCTGGAGTAAGTTTTTTGTATAAACAACAATATCCAATGCACTTACAGAGAACTAGACACATATCTTGAGTTCACATTGTGTATAAGAAGTAGACAACGGGTCCTGGATTTCGTGTCTCTCTTTGAATATTTATTCGCCACCTTACTGTAGGCTTCAGCTATTTAAAACAAAATTATTTTCTGCATCCCCTCACATCCTGCATAAGTTGGAGTAAACTTTTAATGAAGGCGGGTAGCTACCTTGAAATCCTGCATACATAGTGCTCAACGTTTGTAATACCGGTAGATACATGTATAATAAGTTAAAATGTCACTAATAAGTGACACAATACCACAACTAAGGCAGGGAGAGGCCGTTTGAATTTCTCACGACTTATGTGATATATTGTAGCGGAATGGCTGAAACAAAAAGATCTTGACCTGGTCGTCACTTGTCAATACAAACACAATTTAGACAGTGTGATTGAGAACCTTCGCAAGGTCGTCAGCAAGAATTTCAAGACTTTTTGACATTAAAAAAGAGAATTGAAATATTCGTTTGTGAAATTGAGGAGTAACGCTTCAACTGATTGTGAAAATGAAAATCGATTTATTACTTGTACAGTTGCAGGCGTAGTCATACTTTCAATTTCGATGAATTGAACAGATAATACGATGGTCCAAACCGCACGAAGGTCATCAATTTTAAGACATGGTATATTCAAGGGATTGACAGTTGAGATAAAGTGCACAGGCGCGTATGCAAAATACCTTATCATTTGTCAACAGGGCATTACTTCGGATTTAGTCGCGTAGGGTTACATGTACGTGTGCGCCTAATCGGTAGGTGTATTCAAATACCACCTTTTGCTGCCTGTGTGCCTGTCCTGTTGACGGCAAACTCCGCCCCAAACACCATTATTAAGATTCAATATAACTATTTCTCAAGGGCTTAATGGCGTAGTTCTGGCTACCATTGTTAATTTACTACGTTTACCCTGCAGTCGATCGCAAACTATCTGAGGTGGCGTTTCTGATTGTATCGCTTGACTTGCACTCATTTTTCAGTCATGACATGCACAGTTCCAACACCGGAGTCAAGCACCAGAAACACAGAGAACACCACAGTCAACGTGAACACAACTTTACATTTCACATGTGATACTGGAAGCGAGCTGCCCACTCACGACACCACGGTTACAGCTACATGTGTCGAGCAGGAAATATGGTCAAAATCTGTCAGCAACTGCACAGGTTAGTGCTCTTGTGCATTCACGGTCGACTAGAGCAAAGTCAGTGCTGCTATTTGTCGTAAATGTTTACCAAAATAACGCTGGGATTTAGTGACGACATGATGAAATACTCCTTGTCACAATATGACGATAGAGCAGTTGATGGATAGCGTTCTGTACTTACATGTGACGGTTTATGTAGTGGGGTTTACTTCTTCGCAAGCTATGTGCCGCTGTATCGCCTCTGCTGAACGGAGAGATAATTAACCGAATCATTCGTAAAACCTCCAATGCCTCAAACAGTCATTTGATAGAGAGAATGTGTTTCATCTTTTTAAAACCATATAACGCTACCTAGAACTCAAGCGCGAAAAGCAAGATATCTCCAAACTTAAGCCGCTGATTATGGTTGTATTTTGTTCTGATGTGTAGGTAGGACATCTCCAAGCGCAATTGGATTTTAGAGTAACCTTAGGCTTATTTTCAAGGTCACAGCCAGAAAATAAAGTTTTTAGCTAAGGTTGCTGCTTGCTCGATACCTCAAAAATGAAGCTGTAGTTTTTATTTTTATTTGTATTTTGTTCCAACCTGTAGGTGAAACATTTCCAGATACCAGTTGATTTTGGTGACGTTGACATTAGTTTCAATGTCACTGTGAAAGAGTCTAGTTGTTATGTATATATATATATATATATATATATATATATATATATATATATTAGTATAGTATGTTCAGAAAGAAGCAGCAGATTTTGTTCATATTTTGCTCCAAAATGTAGAAGGAACATATCCAGGTGACCTTGTTATACTTTTTAATGTCACAGCGAGAAAAATCAAAATTTTACTTGGAAAATGCTTGGGCGATACTTCAAGAAGGAGGCTTTTCAGTTTTTTTCACATTATCCACCGAGGTGTAAAGAGAATAAGGAAATTTGCATAAATTTAATGGTTTGGTCATAAAACTTTTCGATTTCATCACCACATCAAGGTACAAGCTAGCGGTGTTCATCGTGCCATGACGGGGGGGGGGCAATTTAGTCACTCTGTGACAAATGCTTATTCTCCTTTCAGTCACCAAGTGCACCGTCCCTACAGTTCACAATGCTGCTGTTAATGTATCATCGCTTACGGTACCTTACGGGACTTCAGTAACTTTCACGTGTCAACGGAAATTCCAGTTTTCAGACAAATCTAGGGAACGAACGATATCTTGCGACGGCCACGAAAAGTGGAGTGAGCAACTACCTGCTTGTGAAGGTCAGTTGCTGATTAGAAGTTCATATGAAAATTCCAGATCCTCTGTTTTATGTACTGTTCTCCAATTCGTTGTTAGAAATTGTTTTCAAAATGTTTTTGCACGAGAGGTTTTCAAAGATAAGACTTTTAATATTTTCGTGAAAAAATCAAGAGTTTCATAAACGAAAGCTAGGCTACATGTAAATGATTATTTTGAGATCTGTATCAGATTCTTTGAGATTTTTTTAGCGTTAATATCTAATGAAATTTGGTCGGGATATTGATACCTTTGCTATCGATGCGTCTTACCCTTTAGCTGAATTTTATCAAAAATACCTGGTTACGCCACTCAAGTAACGACAGGTTGGTGAAAAGAGAAAATCAATATTTAGCAAGATGTCGGTGTTCTAAAACGTACATGTATGTATACTTTCACTCATTTATCTGTAGATGTCGAGCAGGAAATGTGGTCGAAGGGTGTCAACGACTGTACAGGTTAGTTAGTTTGCGCAGTCCCTGAAAATATCAAACGACAGCATCATCCGACATCATTACTTATCACAGTTTCACAGTCTTCCACATTCTTGTGAAAGCCGATGTCTGACAAAGCTGTATGTGTCATATATTTCATCAATGAATAGATGGCGATAAAGTATTTCATGAGATTTAGAAACGTTTTTAAAGTATTTTTCTGCCATTATGACGTCAAATCACAACTATTGAAGAAAATGACAGATGTCATAAAATATCAGCAAACAAAGGAATCAGTCACGCTGAAAAAGCACAACTCTTTTTGATAAATTCGGTGATGTATATTTGTCACCACCCCAGCTTAATAAGCTGTCGTCGTCACTTTTTGTCGCGAACTTTTCAGCACGTTCTCCTTCGACACCCCGTATATATGATGACAAAATCACTGTTGCTTTTGTTGTCAGTTCCCTACGTCTTGTCTAGAACGAGTAAGGTAATCCAAAACATTTTGTAGGAAATGGGATCATTAAGTCCGTATCACATTTTCTTCTTTTTCAGAAACCTCTCGGACATTGACCAGCGGAGGACAGGCTCAAAACACTTCATTGGGGATTGCTATAGCATTTTTCTCCACGGCTGTTCTCGTTTATTGCAAAGGAATCTTAAACAATGACAAACATCTACTTTTAAAAAGATTTCATTTGAAATATGACATGAATTTTTCATTTATGAATATCCGCTTAGATCGACTTATATCTTTTGAGTTACTTATAGCACGTCAGGCAAACGTAATTGACCTTTGGCAGCTTCCTTTATCAGTCAAGCAGCTAAAATCAATTTAGTTTTGACGTGCTAAAATACAGTTATAGTTCAACAATTTTTTGGCGAACTCGGATTTCGTTTTTGTTTGTTCTATATATTTCCAGAATCATAATTCCTTGAAGATCTTTAGAATTCCAAACACCAATTTTATATCGTTACAAGCAGTGTTGTTTATTATATGTTATGACCTTGCTCGTAGCACTCAATTAACTGTATTAAAACAATTTGATTGATACTCGCTGACTTAAATTTATACTGGTGAGGGTATGTGGATCTCGCTTGTAATGTACATTTTTTGATGTAGAAGTCAATGTACATGTAAATGACAAATTTAATTGAAATGGATAGAAACCAGTGGTAAATAGAGAAAGACAAATATTTGTTATTTAACCTTAAAAGCAATATTCTAGGTCTTCTGAAGTAATTACTTTTCATTACCTATGACGGTAGTAGATAGTTCCGACAAGCAGGCGATTATGCCACGCCTACCTTAGCTGCCTTGAAGTCCCACTGGCCAATATGGCGGATATTTTTTTGCAAACACACAACAGCGTCAGACTATCTGCCATGTGTTTTGATCGTTGTTCACTGAAATTGTTGGCAGTCATGTGTAAAACGTAGATTTCAACAGACACTGTGGCTCCAGCAAAGTTGTTTCACATTATACTCAAAATACTTACATTCGGCGGCAAGATCACGTGCACCGGTAAATTGCTTAGTTGCACAAATGATGATGACTGTTAACACCCAATTTCACTGCATTTTGTTTTTTTTGTCCAGTGGTGGTCGTTTCCGTCCGAACGCTGCGATATCTATCCATATTACCACTAACATTATGTACTATTGCCAAAAATAATATAAAAAATATTTGGGAAACTTCATCATGAAATTGGATTCTTTCAACTTGAGCATGTTCTCCATCGATACTCTAATAATTGTTCTAAACTTGGCGAATTCAAGATTAGTGCCTACATTATGGTTTATCATGCAAATGAGATTATAGTCCAAATTCGTATCAGTTTGATGGCACCTTGATTGAAACTAAGAAACTGAGTTAAAAATCACGGTTTTGAATAAAAAACTGAAATTTAGAGTTCAGACTCAGTTTAGCCTTAATGCCGTTTGGGCAGTTCAGTGCAAACTAGCATCAGGTAGTTATTCACATGAGCCGTTATACATGTATACTGGGGTTTAGAATAATAAGTAGTAAACTTCAGTTCCAACCACCCCACCCAGTGGTTACAATAGCATTGGCATAGTCGAATAGTAGCTTGACCGGCGGGCTATTATTACGTATTAGCATCTGTATGTTACGCGGGTTTTGGTGGCAAGCGTTTGTCGAGTTTAGCGGCATTCGTTGACAAGATCTGTAACGCGAATCATGTTTTCCTCGGATGCTGGAACCTTTATATTAAGCACAGACTGCTGGCCAAACTGTTGTAAGTACTGAGTATTATGGCATAGCATTTTTATACTCGTATATATCTACTAGCTAAATTTAGAGCGTATATAGTTGTTGTTTGGCGGTATTGTTTCCTTCAGCTGCTTCTTTGGCGTATATGTTGCGCGGTACCCGGTTCATAGAATAAATAGTTGCGGGTCGCAGTTAGGAAGTTGTTTGTGTATGGTAATGGTTCACAGTTGTAGAATGGATAGTACAGGTTCCAGTCAATTGTGTATAGTTAACGAGGTAGTACAATGTATTTGTGGGCCCTGTAATACAGTCATTGTCGCGAGTCTTTCTAACGTTCTGATGTATAGTGCTTGCTAATTAATTACGCTTGATTGCCGAGTTCTCAGAGTGTGTGTTTTTCTATGTTGCTGCTAGCCACCTGTTCGGTTTCTCCTTTTCATCGCTAATTCGGTTTCTCCTTTTCATCGCTTGTTCGGTTTCCCCTTTTCATTGCTTGTTTGGTTTTCACCTCGTCAACGCCTCTTAGTTTTCACTTTTTCAACGCTGCTTTGGTATCTCATTCNTTAGAATTTCAAACACCAGTTTTATATCGTTACAATTAACTCAATTAACTGTATTAAAACAATTTGATTGATACTCGCTGACTTAAATTTATACTGGTGAGGGTATGTGGACCTCGCTTGTAATGTACATTTTTTGATGTCGAAGTCAATGTACATGTAAATGACAAAAAAATTGAAATGGATAGAAACCAGTGGTAAATAGAGAAAGACAAATATTTGTTATTTAACCAAAAAAAGCAATATTCTAGGTCTTCTGAAATAATTACTTTTCATTACCAATGACGGTAATAGATAGTTCCGACAAGCAGGCGATTATGCCCCGCCTACCTTAGCTGCCTTGAAGTCCCACCGGCCAATATGGCGGATATTTTTTTGCAAACACACAACAGCATCAGACTATCTGCCATGTGTTTTGATCGATGTTCACTGAAATTGTTGGCAGTCATGTGTAAAACGTAGATTTCACCAGACACTGTGGCTCCAGCAAAGTTGTTTCACATTATACTCAAAATACTTACATTCGGCGGCAAGATCACGTGTGCCGGTAAGTTGCTTAGTTGCACAAATGATGATGACTGTTAACACCCAATTTCACTGCATTTTGTTTTGTCCAGTGGTGGTCGTTTCCGTCCGAACGCTGCGATATCTATCCATATTACCACGTTTAATTGTTAACTAACATTATGTATTATTACCAAAAATAATATAAAAAATATTTGGGAAACTTTATTATGAAATTGGATTCTTTCAACTGGAGCATGTTTTCCATCGATACTCTAATAATTGTTCTAAACTTGGCGAATTCAAGATCAGTGCCTACATTATGGTTTATCATGCAAATGAGATTATAGTCCAAATTCTTATCAGTTTGATGGCACCTTGATTGAAACTAAGAAACTGAGTTAAAAATCACGGTTTTGAATAAAAAAACGAAAATTAGAGTTCACACTCAGTTTAGCCTTAGTGCCGTTTGGGCAGTTCAGTGCAAACTAGCATCAGGTAGTTATTCACATGAGCCGTTATATACTGGGGTTTAGAATAATAAGTAGTAAACTTCAGTTCCAACCACCCCACCCAGTGGTTACAATAGCATTGGCATAGTCGAATAGTAGCTTGACCGGCGGGCTATTATTACGTATTAGCATCTGTATGTTACGCGGGTTTTGGTGGCAAGCGTTTGTCGAGTTTAGCGGCATTCGTTGACAAGATCTGTAACGCGAATCATGTTTTCCTCGGATGCTGGAACCTTTATATTAAGCACAGACTGCTGGCCAAACTGTTGTAAGTACTGAGTATTATGGCATAGCATTTTTATACTCGTATATATCTACTAGCTAAATTTAGAGCGTATATAGTTGTTGTTTGGCGGTATTGTTTCCTTCAGCTGCTTCTTTGGCGTATATGTTGCGCGGTACCCGGTTCATAGAATAAATAGTTGCGGGTCGCAGTTAGGAAGTTGTTTGTGTATGGTAATGGTTCACAGTTGTAGAATGGATAGTACAGGTTCCAGTCAATTGTGTATAGTTAACGAGGTAGTACAATGTATTTGTGGGCCCTGTAATACAGTCATTGTCGCGAGTCTTTCTAACGTTCTGATGTATAGTGCTTGCTAATTAATTACGCTTGATTGCCGAGTTCTCAGAGTGTGTGTTTTTCTATGTTGCTGCTAGCCACCTGTTCGGTTTCTCCTTTTCATCGCTAATTCGGTTTCTCCTTTTCATCGCTTGTTCGGTTTCCCCTTTTCATTGCTTGTTTGGTTTTCACCTCGTCAACGCCTCTTAGTTTTCACTTTTTCAACGCTCCTTTGGTATCTCATTCAACGCTTGTTTGGATACTTTTCATTGCTTATAACTCGATCGTTTGGCGAATAAAGTGTGTTATACAAACGGCTTCTTTCAAGTTATCCCTGTAGCCAGACGCGGCTACAACATGCATCACCGTGTTTTCTGGAAATTGGTAATCCTCGGGTAGGTCGTACTCCACTAGAGCAGAGTGCATCAGGTAATATTAATTTATTAGCTACTCTGGGATGACAAGGTATATTTCAAAGACACATCAACACACATTTCAAACTTCAAAAGGCTGGGTAAACATTTACTGTTAGTTGTCTTTTGTAGCTGTCAGTAATCGCCGAAATAGCAGTTGTGGATCCACTTGTATAAAATCACTAATGGCAACATGAACTATTGGACTTGCCATTGCCACAACATTGTCTTTCCTTCCGAATGTGAAGTCTTTCACTATCGACCACTCTGTATACTAAAGGATTGCCTTTCCCGCTCGTTCTCTGGCATAGTCGGCAATGGTGCGTGTGCCTGTACTCATGGCAATGTTTTGTAAGGTTTCCCTTTCAAATGGGTTTCTGCTGTGGTGCAATCAACATGGCTGAGGATGTCTCCGTCATCCCGAGAATGTCTTGCCTGGGCACATTATTTATAATGGTGACTTGTTTCACAACTCAAGTTTGTCATACCCTGCATGACACCATTTATACTTGAGCATGCCGGCAAGGAGAGCAGCCACCGTGCACGCTGCGCATCTTCCATTCCGCAACCTCTAGTTGAATCTCCTGGAGATTTATGGTTTTCATGAGCGTTTGATCAAATATTAGGTCAGATGACAAGCCTGCCCAGAATCTGTAACTTCGTCTTAGTTCGTGATGGTGGTTAATAAAGGTGCTGTAGTTTGGATGGGTGTCTTTGAGATGCTGCATCTGCTGCAAGTATATGTATGCAGATTTGCGTGCGAGTTGTGACCATCAGCTGCAAAGTAAAGCAGCATTTCAGAAACAGCTTTTATGTGAAGTTCCCAATCTGACATTATTTCTGCTTATAAAAAGTCGAAGGATGTCAAGCATCTTTATATGCTGTAGTCAGACGTCATGCCAGCAATAAGATTATCATGCAGCTTCAGACCAGCTTTCAAATCATCTTCGAGTACATGTATATCGGTGGCCATTGATTCTTCTGACGAACCATTCTGTCACTGCGAACTCTGAAAGCCTATACTCTGATTTAGTCGTGTTTGAATATATCAGTGGAAGTTTGTCGGAAACCAGAAATGAACTCCCGTGAGGGTATTCCACTGTAACCCAAGGCTCAGAATCGGAAGACACTGCCAGTGCATTGCCTGTCCCAGTGTGTACACATTTAGTTATGTGATCAGTTGGGATGACTGGAGAATCTGGCTCCATAAACTCTGATGAGCCAACGTTTGTGTAGAAGCATTGAATTATTCCACCTCTTGGCACTGAATCTATGTGTTTTGTGTAGGTAACAGTTGGAATTTCTGAAGAACCGGAACTTCTTTCTTCAAATCCTGAAGTCATTGGTCCTGGATTGGCGTTACTTTATCTGCCAATATTTGGATGTGGTATGTTGGACGCTCTGGCTGTTATGATAGCATTCGGTGCTGAGTCTACCAACATATGCCCACTCATTGTTCTATCCAGACTTTTTCCATTTAACATAATGGGTCACACTGTTTGGTACATACACTGTCTCAAGAACTCGAAGCCTGGTGCCTGACGTTACGTACTCGATACATTCCAGAGAGTGACTGCAGATTACTGTCGTTTGCTTTGCTGCCACTAATTTCCTCTAAAACCAGTTTGTTCATAAGAAACAATTTTGAGTACTAAATGATACGTATACTACAATATCAGCCACGAATGGCTAATACAACAGTGTAAAAACCCATTTAGTTATCTGACGGAGTGAGATAACATTTTGGCGGGAAACCGAGGCCGGCTTCGAACCCGGTCCGCAAGAGTTTCGAGTCGTCGACTTTACCACTACACCACTTAGCAGCTGACGTCATCGAAAGTCAAAATAGAATACTTAAACGAGCACGCGAAACAATCGCATGTTCAGCAAAGGGCATTGTACGGACATTTATACGCTATGAAAAATTAAGACGCAAAATTTCCATGAAAACAATATTTTAATTCAGTGAAAATTTTCTCTCACTTTCTCTCACTTGTAAATCACCGATCTCCAATTTGAATGCGGGTAGGGTGTCGTCGCGATCCGTTGACTTGAGCATTATACTCAGTTACCAGGGGTAACCTACTTTAGCAGACGATATTTTCCCGGTCGAAGCTAAAATGTATATTAAGCTATAATAGTTGCTAAACCTAAATTTATAGATTCACTTTATTTCTATTTTGTTTAAATTTTCAATTGATTTTGAGTAAAAGCATTATTTGACAAAAATAGCTGACACAGGAAGTAGTTACAAAGCCGAGGCGGGTCGAGAAAGGTAGATCGATTCATTGCAATGTTTCTCGTTCAGTATGTGGTATAAATAGATTATTACATGTTCGCAGTCGTTACCCCCCTTATCTAGAGCCCTCGTGGATTTTGTAGAATTATCAGCCTCGGGGCTAACGCCCCTCGGGCGATAATTCTCCAAAATCCACTCGGGCTCTAGCCTTACGGGGGAGAACGACTTCGCCATGTAATAATCTATATTTATTTAATTATTAAGAGTCACTGCATGAGAACGTCAGACGATTTGCAACATTTTGGGAACATGACATGTCACGAATTTTAAGTTTGATATAGTACACATAACACTTGGGGTGAAGTAGCTACAAAAGTATAGAAGTTAGATTCTTTCATTCGTCACTTTGTAAATATATAACGAATGACTAAATCGGGTGAGAATTTTGCAGTTACCCCTTATTCGCGAATATTGAAAATGCTCTATGTTTCCATGGGAATTAAACCACTTTGCAAGCGTTTCAAAATAAAAATTTGATTGAGTCATACACTACTATCCCTTTTGAAGTTGAGAATGTCAATAATAAAGCAGAATAACGTATTTTGATATTTTTTAGGAACTGATTTCTTTGTTTGCGAAAACCGAGTTTGATTTGTCGGAACGGGGATCGGCTTACAATTAGATGTGTGAGTGGTGTTCACGATTGTTTTGACAATTGTTGTTCAGGTAGCCTGATAATGGACTAGATAACATACACTATCTTATTGATGTTTGTATTCTTAGGTGTAAAAATACAGGCAGCTAGTACCCAAACAGCAGGAGAGTCATACTGCGCAATGGGGTGAGCTCTGAAATCAGCGTAAAGGTCTGAAATAATGACTGAAAACGTACAGATATTTTTGACTGATGCGTTCAACAAACTCGTGAAAACTGGTCAAAAATCGATCCAGTGAGGTGTTCTCAACAAACGAGAACTGCAGGACACAATCATAGAACTTCTGTTGGAATATCTTGAGCAGTGCCCATGCAGATCGTAATAAACAGTGTTACTGTATTCTTGTTATTATTACTACATTGGATTTATTTATTATAGTGACATGAGCCAGGGTGCCAGTAAACACAATCTCAAAGACAGAATATTCACCACACACCCCAGCCTCAAAGGGCTTACTCAGTCACCTAGTGATAATTTAACCATTACATAACATAACGTATTGCACATGCTCAAATATGACCACTTCAGACTAGTTTATAAACAAAAACTTACTTCTAAGCTGCAAAGCGTCTTGAATGAAATTCGCTGGTCCTTTTAAGTTATTTTGGTATATTTGAGGTAGGGCAGAATTCCGTATTCTTGTTATGTACTTAATCGTGTGTCTAGTGCTAAAAAGTAATAATGCTAGTGACTTTGATTCCATGATACTTTCTGTAAAATTACTTCTCATGCCGAGAGTGTCCCTTTAGCTGTCGTTTCCAGGTTATTTGTAAACATTAATATACAGTACAAGCCAAATGTACTCCGACAAAATAACCCGGAATTCCTTGCCATCACACAACTGGAACAGAATCAGAATTCGTCATCAAAGTATTCTTCCTCTGAGAATGAAGGGAAACAGGAAAGTTAGTATGGTGGCGAAGACATTCTGCAATTAACCGCCGTAATATTTATTACCGGTTATCTTTGCATTAACAGTCAACTGGGACAAAGATTTATATTGCCCGATTACTTTTGCTTTTTTCTGTATGACTGTTTGCATGCATGCAAACTTTGTGTGTAGGCTCATTATGCTGTCATCCCCGTCTTTTGGTCTGGCATTCGCTGCTGCCTCTCCAAACCCTTGATGAATGTGAAATTTTACAGATGGGATGACACAAGAGAGTTTTGGGATATATTTGACTATCAATGCGTCCCTAGTGGCAACTTTACTTCTTCATGTTAGTCTCTTTATCTAGCATGCTCCTTGACTGATTTTCATCAAATTTCGCAAATAGGTTTCAGTTATGGAGACAACCACACTTTCCCATTTCCTGGCGTACCTAGGTACCTGTAAGCTGTACAGAAATATAACTTGATATCGACACTGATTGTTGATTGGACGATCTCTTATGGTGCCCCCTAATTGCAATTCAGGTTTTCTTTGAGTATGCCTCTATTCTACCAAGTTTCTCGTGCAATATGCTAAATTTGTTTCTGTTGAGGAAACGAGAAAAAAATGCCAATTTCGGCTGGATTTAAAATATTACATGCCACTAAATGTTACTATTTCTGGCACCAGCCTCTCTGTCCTTTAAAGTGCTTGGAGAATAGTTATGGAATTTTGCTCATTCGTTCCTATTGAGATGATCACGACAGGCAAGTTTTCTGATGGGTGCAATCACTGAGGCGCCCGGAGTGGCGATTTGTTTGTTTATCTGCGCCGCAATATCTACAAAGTTCTTGTGATGAATCTGGGTCAAATTTGGTGTATGTGTTACATTATTGAGGAGAGTACGCCCGACATCAATTTTAGGACATGTCTGAGTGCCGTGGCGTCATCTAGTGGTTCTGTATCAACCAAAGATCTTGATGTATGGGATTTGGCAAATAGTTGTCAATAATATAACAAGGATTTGTCTTGTTTTAGATAAATATAATATATGCTGCACCACCTAATGTTTTTTATTTTATATATTACATATTATTAACACCCCGGGAAGCATACTGTGAGAGGTGAAATCTTGGGCGCTTTGCAGTCCACCTGTTTTTGTATGATGTTGACAAAAATTGCAGAGTGATGTAGACTATGGTTTCCTTTTTACCTCTTTTGAGCAATGATCTCGATCTCCGAAACTTGCTATTGACAACCAGCTTTAACACACACACTAACGTGTATACTACACATATGAACTATGATCAATTTCCAGGTGGGGAACTAAAGTGTCATATCCATAGCTCGATGTCAACCACGACCAAAGGCTACGTTGTACAAATTTCCTGTGTAATAAATACGGCACTGAAGTGTTTTTCTATGTGCTGCAAGTCAGATTTTCCATGAGTTTTAGACAATAAATACACAAAACGTACCGAGCGTGGCGTACATGAAATGATATCCCACGAGACATTATTCCTCGTATCGACCGAGACCGAATTCGTGAGTTTCTTTTGTTTTCTTTCAGCATTTTATAAATACTTCACCATGACTGTTTACGTGGCTAATCACAACCTGTTGTGTATGTACGTGCGGGTTATGTTGCTAACTTACTATAGTAAAAGAAAACAGTTTTAAATGTAACGGTTTATTACTTGAAATTAATAAAAAGTGTGAAGACGACAGTTATCGTGCATTGAACTTGTATCGTATTTCAAAAATAAACGATAAGAATATTCATAACATTGTAAAATCCTCATCGAGTAGCTGCACTCATTCATGAAACTAGGTCATTGACCGGAGCTTGTAGCCTACATGTCGTCTGCTTTCACGAAAATATTATAAGTGCCACCATAGATATTAGTAAAGAGATTCGCCACTCCGTGAAGTCTCGCGGCCTAACGCAAAAGTACGTGAGCAGGATTCAAAACTTCCGGTCTCATGGATAAGCGTAGTAACGAAGGTGAACTTTGGTTATTATTTCGCGCACGTTAAGCAAATTTTTGAGTTTGAATGTATTTGTTGTGTTTAATGCAAACTAAATCGCTTATGCGAGCCATTCAAGTCGGATTATTGCTACGAAACGTGTCGGAATTAACTTGACAAGTTGTTGTTGATCGGTCCGCCTGCTGGCACAGTTCAAGACACGAATGGAGGAGTTTGGCCCAATGAAAAGGTTGAGCTAAATGGATAATTCTTTTCACCAGTTGAATTCTCAGTCATTTACGATGAAATTTAGTTTCAATTTGGTGATTTTGTATCAATTTTGGATCGACCTAAATGCAGTTTCTCATTCGTCACTATGTTTACAATACATGAGCCATGGTTTACCAATATACAGTATGCAAAATTCAGCAAGAGCGAAATTTTGTCATTTTTCATGATTTTCAGAAGGTCATAAATATTAGCATGATGAAAGGTGGTGGAAAATGAAAAGCATGCCATCGAAATATTTAAACTTTCTTCTTTATATTGATATCCATTTCAACAAATGGGGGCATTCATGAATATTTTTAAAAATCGAAGGACTGCAGCACTTGAAAAGGGTGTTTTTGTATTCGTTCTCAGAAATGTATGCAACAGTTTATGTAATGTTGTTATTTTTTTCCTGTTTGTTATTGTAAAAATCCCTATGCATATTTGTGTTGTCATTTTTCACTTACCAATTGTAAAGTAAGGCAGGGGAATCCCAGACCCCTGTTACTTACTCATTGGAACTGGGAAAATAAAAAAATGAAAAATGTCTGTTCTGTTTGTTCTGTGCTATCTGATAACCATTAAAAATAAGGCTGACAGAACACCTTTCATAACCCGAGTCTTTACCTCTCATGTTCTCTCTACTTCAAATTTTGTGGTATTTTGTTTCAGTTGGTGGTTTCATTTCATGTTATAACTTTTTTTTTCTGCAGGCAAAAATGTAACACTTGAAACTGAATTCCCTTCACTGTGTATAAAGTGCAAAAACTTAATTAAAAGAAAATATACTATACAAGTTTCCTACAGTGCCAACTGGTCCTTCCAAATTTTGACTTTTTCAATTCAATCGCTGGTTATCTCCACTACTCAATAGTGGCACTGATTCTGCTGTGGCAATTAAACATTCACGCTCAATGCGATACTGAAAATTAGCTCATTTTTTGTTAAAAAGCCATAGAAGAGTCCTGGGGGAAAAGTTCACTTTCACAAAATCACGTTCCAGATACAACTCTTCGTTTCGTATTAGTTTATAGATATTCTATGTATTTGTAACATTTAGATTATGTTCAGAAGCTGAAAGATAAGAATAGACATTAGGTCTTAATGAGCATGCCCACCTTCAAAATCATAAGTATCACTGTGGCGAATATGTCTACACAGTCGACATGGAGAGCATGATGAGCCGCTATTGAAAATATTGAGAGTCCTTTTTGATTACGTTTACGAAACCCATTTTGAATGAGCAGCAAACAGGGTCATGCTGCACTTGTTAGCGCGACATTCTTGTTACCCTCTCCATTTGTCAGTCTTTGCAGTATTTCACACCTGCTGTGTACCATTGCATATTTGATTAGCTTTTACTTTGTGGTGGTATTACTGAGTCATTTTATTTCCACTTGATGAAGCAAGTATTTTCGAAATATCGTTTGTATCTTGGTCAGTTCCTTTACCAATGTTCTGACGATACGAACAGAATCATTGAATAAAGATTATTAACAGCAACAACTGTCATGTATAGAACCAATTTTGCATAATCGTAGCTATGTTGCCTTACAATGTACTTTTGGCCTATGATAGTAGTGACAGCAAGTTTGTGACACACAAGTTTTTGACACTCAAGTTTTGCAAATGATATGTCAATGTCAGTTAGCCTAAGGCCCTTCCCCCTAGCTGGAACAAAGCTGTGTGAATTACAAATATTTATAGTGTAACATTGTGACAAATTCATTTTTGTTGGTTTATACTTGTGCTTATGATTATGAGCTGATTCGTACGGTACTCAATTTAAACAAACATCAATACTAATTGCAACAAAAAATCAGCTGGTGCGACTGTGTAAGTGTAAATACGGGAAAATCAGCTGAAGACGTTTCTGGCGTTAATAACTCATAACATGTCTGAATTATCTTGTTAATATTTTAAATGACATGACAGAGAACAGTATACGGATTTTATTTTTACAAGTCTTAAAAACTCCAAAAAATCAAGCAATTCGACTCATTACTTTACCAAACCTTGAACCGAGGGAACGACCGTTCCGTAAAACCGGACGTTTTCTATCCTGCGTGTGCAGCGCCCTCTCATCGTTAGTGCTTTTGTCCCTTGGTCCCTGACATGCTCAACCCGCTCTAACGGCATTTGGCAGTCCCTATCTATAGTCTATGGTGCCACCGTTGATGACAGCTCCGGCGAATCTGTCTATTGTAGCGTTGTTGCAGGTACGTAGTCGCATTTCTACGGATGCTGTAGCCTTGCTACAAAGCTGTATACTAAATATACGACAACCTGTTGATACAGTTAGCTGGCTGGCCACGTATTCTGTAGCGTGGATAGGCTTAGGTGTTGCTGGGACGGTCGTCGTTGCTGCTTGTGTATCGGGTGCTGTCATGGCCAGTGACAACAATGTTTCATATGCAGAATGGTGAATGTTGGCCAAATCCCCTTTTGTCCACTGACGTCACAAGCACACTGGCGTCCCCAGTGGAGGCCCTGAGAACTCGTAAACAAGCATGCTGGCGACTGTTATTAAAGTATTTTTAATGATTTTTCCAGAGTCGATATGCTTTAGTGTGATTTTTAAATAATGTTGCATGTCATACCTCTCAGAAAATTAATATTGTTCCAATAAATTAAGAAAATTGGAATATTCATTCTCGCGATCCTGCAACACCATCTAAATGTTCTTCTGTGTTACACACGGCAAAGCCAAAGTTTTATCCCCACGCGAAATAGCCTCGTTTACGCTCGACTAAAAAGGAATCTTTCAATCATAATTAATTGATACTATATACCATTCATTATTATATACCATGCATTATGTTTTTAGAAAAAAACGATACCCAACGTCCCACATTAAGTACATGTCTGTTCTCCAGCTTGGCTCGGCCGTTGCTAGGCTGGATACTACCGGGTTCCTGAAATCGCTTTATTTACGAGTTTTCAGGACCTCGACTGGGAGCGCCAGTATGCTTGTGACGTCAGTGGACAAAAGGGGATTTGGCCAACATTCACCATTCTGCGTTTTAGTCGGTGGGCCAGATCTCGTAGCGTTCATCCTTGTGAGTACTTTGGGGGGGCAACCTAGTTTTTTTCTATGTGGCTAGATAATATACCTATAAATCAAATTCCAAAAAGTTCCCACGTCTACACTAGCACATTTTTTTAAAAAAGGTGTTTTTGTTGCACAAAATATGATGCACATTCCTGCCACTTGGTGGCGCTTTTCTATTGAATTGACCAATCGGAGAGCCAGATTGTATTGTTGTGCTTAGTTACTTCAATATGGCTGCTCCCATGGAGTGTGATGCCTGTATAATTCAAGGTTTATCAAACAGCACAAAATTGTGGTGTCAGAGCCTAAAGAAGCTTAGGAAAGCTCCCTGACGAAAGCTGATTGACTGTGGAACTCTGTAGATCAGTAGATCAAAAAGAAGAAGAGGTGTCACAAACGTTTGTGCAGAAAAAAGCTGCATGTCCTGGTAGCCTACACAGTATACTGCTGAGTGCTGTAGACTAGAAGACCAAGTGTCAGACCAAAAAATTGAATGGACATAGAACGGCATAGCAACGTTTCAAGGCACCAACAGTAGTACTAAAGCTGAAGTTGCTGAAAGGGATACAGATGTTATCCAAGATTTCCCAAGAAAATCAATTATACTTCCAAAATCTGAAACACCCAATTAACCTGAACAAGATAGGAACATTCTGAAACATGAGTGCATCAGTTGTTAGCAGGAAAAGTACATTATGGCCACATTTCAAGAAAGAGAAAGAAGTATAGCTTTCAAAAACAGGTACGTGTTTTTTAAAAATACATCTTGGTGTTTTCCATGTGTGTTTCAGTATTATCACCATGAGTTCTTTTTTAACTTGTTCAGCCCATTGGCTGCCTAGGCCTTAGACAATACTGCTGACCCAGTAGAGACGATGATCATACCATAGGTACTTCATATGCCGGATATTTTTCGGCAAATTATGTTCCTATAAGTTTAGAAGTACCGTGTAGAGAGATACTCTGAGGAGGTCGTTAATGTTTTCATTTGTTCCCAGTTTAAACAAATATTCCTGCAATCCTGTTTTTCGAACACTCAATTCAGTTGCCACATCAACACTGCTTGCGCTAAGGGATAATCCTATGGCGTTATACTGTGGGTGTGATTTTAAAGCACTTTAAGTCAAAAATTTTTGAGAGGGTTAAATGGAGTAGATGGTTGCAAACAACATATGCCCAAGTGGCCGTCATCCCCTGCCGTAGTCTCAATGTTTTGTAAACATTAATTACTTAGGTAGCTGCAATGATAATTAAATTAAAGTGCCCAAGTGGCCATCGTTGCCGTCGAAATTTGAGGACGATGGAAGCCACTGTCCATTTCGTCAAACGTCGATTACCTTAAGTGTAAATCGATTGACTATGGTTTGAGCATCTGATTTAAAAAAATTAAATTTCAATCACTGCACTGGTATATAAGCTGATTTATTTTCAGTTGCATCTACTGATCTAATTATTAGACGATCAATATTATTAGGCTACAGACAGCATGTAAATTAGTTAGGCTGGTGGTGGATCAGTTCCTGATAAGTCCGTCTGAAAAAGTTGCATGCCAATTCACTCATAGTTGAGTGTTAAATTAGTGTTAACAGTTCGGGTTTTTTTCAGTTGGACTTGTATGGCAATCAACAGCTCATTCCAGAGCCCTGAATATGCAAATGAAATTCAAAGATAAAGACCTTGTGTCTTAGAAGCCAAGTACCACAGATCATTATGCTATAAAAAATAGAAAGACACAACGATTGTGAAGAGTGACGAATTCACAGTTTTCCGAGATGTTTTTCTACAGTTTTTTGTGGAGTTCATTGAATCGAAGCTTCTAACACAAGGAGATGTCATTTGCCTTTCAAAACTAAAGCAAGACTTTGAAGCTGTTCTTCAGAAAGCTGGTGTGCATGAAGTTCTTTGGACAGGCAATCTTAAGAAATATTGTTGAAGCTACTCACTGTTGTAGTTTGTGCCTGACTAAGAGATACGAAAGTGAATTGAGGCTAGTGTTCAATAATTCACTTGCTGACTCTAATTAACACAGCCCATTATAACATTTTTTGAATCAAACTTTTGCCAAAATAGTGCCCGCCTCCAAACAAGGACTTAGTGTTTGACCCTTCATTGCCTGCGGGCTAATCACCAGTGTGCAATGCTGTACCCTCTCGAATCGACCATAGTTGGCNTTTTCCGAAAGTTTGACGATCTAACCGGCTAACGAGGTCGAGTCGACATTGACCTACCTTTTGAACCTGCAATGTCCGAGGTCACTGTTGAAGTAGTGCGGTAGGTGAATATGGAAAACATTATTACATGGCCGTACTTCCCTCGACAGATTCAACGCGTATGCGATAAAACACCTAACTTCACCGATACCTTACTTAAAATAATTTGACATGTTTGTAGCATGTCTGTATTTCAAATCCGTTGCACTACTGCACGTACCCCTGTTGAAATTCTGGATCTGCTAGTGGTTTACATCTGATGCTCAGATTAAGCAATTATATACCTAGCTCTATGTAGTATTTTCATATACATTCATATTGTGTTATGATGTTTTATAATAACGGTTGGAATCTTCTGGTCCATTCTCACCTGAACCTGCAACGCTTCATGCGATCTACATGTAGGGTTCAGTCCTTTACTTTGCAATCAACATCACTAAAAAGGAAGTCATTGTGATGATTGTAAAATACCTATCTGAAACGTTGCTTCAAGAACTGTTGAGCGGAGGTTGACGAAAACTCTCTTATATAGAAATAGCAAAAGCCATTATACGTGTTTCTTGTATTGATTAGTAAGCAAAAATGTAGGATTTCTTAAAGTTACACGCTTGGGCCCACCCTAAAATATTGACTTGTAACTACGTTTTATTTGTTCAACAGGAGGTTCATTTTTACAACTCGGTAAACCGGTGATCAATCTGATGAGCAACAGAAAAATTGCTACCCGCAAGATTTACACCTTTACAGGATAAGTGCTCCTTCGATACTTAAAGCGTATAGTTTGCAATAACCAATCAATCAAGTATGATTTTTGGATTGCTTCGTGTTAATATGCGTTCCCATTTTTCGGAACCACTTAACGTTACTAGACGTCAAGCGGACATTACAGGGCCGCCAGTTGTCATCGTTTTGATGCCGTAATTTCAACTTTCATTATAGAGTTCTGAGCACCAGCTGCAAGAATTTTAAAGTTATTTAAATTTCGAGCTTTGGGAAACCTTAATGATTTTGCTGACATCGTTGGTTGTTTAATGGGAGTGTGACAGTAATGGTGAACAGGACAACCGATATCAGCAAAGTGGGTGGTTTCAATCAAAGCATGCAGGACACACAGGTCACTGTCCACGAATGTTTTAATATGTGTGTACTCTACAGAGGCTCAGCTTTCGCATGTAGTATGACACTTTTCTGAGTGATTTTGCGCCGCAAAAGAAATAACGATCGAATGAAAGCCAATTCCACCAGTTACACACATTGTCTTAGGTGGATTTAAAAAGTAACGAAAATAGCTTATTTGCGAATACGTTTCAACTATGACTTTGACATTTTCACTTTCACACAATTTGTGTTTAATCAGTATGCCATTCTTAGCTTCTGTTAATTTGTCGTTGTTGCACAGTGACGCAACAAAAATGCTAACATTTTGATGGTTTCTGAAGCTATAAACTAGCCAAAAATTGCTAAGGGGCAGTTATCTGTGAAGAAGTCAAATATTTCAAATAGAACTATTTTAGGTGTTGGTCATTCCGCCTAAGAGTAAAACTAAGCTATATTTAAAAAAAAATCCGTGACATTTTATGTTTCCGCATATGCCTGACTTTCTCCTGCACTGACTCATAAGTTTTTGTAACACACATTTATTTCCTTTCCATCGAATTCAGGTAAAATCTGTTGCCAAAATATCCACTCATGTCGGTAGCGGACGAAATCTTTTGATCTCCAAAAGGAGATAGCAAGGCTACTTCCCGTCAATGTGAGTCAGGGCTGGTGTAATGAATAAGCCAATAATTCCATCAGAATTACATATTTTTCTAGTAAATGTTGTTTTTAATGCCACAAATGATTATATTTTACTGAAAAATAATTGAGTGTGTGAAATTTATTAGGAAAATTTAACCAAGGCCTTTTCTGGAAAACACCACTTTTCCAGTGAGGCATGGAATATGTTGCAATCTGCCATAGTTTTGGTCACATCACGTGACCTAATGAATGCAAGTCCAAAATGATTTCTACCCCGACCGGGTCTCGAACACAGGACCTTCTGCTAACCGTGCAGACGCTCTAGCCACTGAGAAATCGGGACAACTGGTCAAACGCATAGATCCAATCAGACTTAGTAGTGGTCATCTTACCCATGATCACATTTTTACATCTGTCTTGAAGAAACTCATCCCCATCATCGTAGGCTCCGTCAGCTTCGTCATTCAGCCAATCGGGGCTGAGTACCGTAGACACTAGAATCTTGCGAATACCTTCAGGTGACGAACTCATATCGTGATCCATGCCGTTGTTATTTTGTTGCTTAATTAAAAGCGGTTGCTTTCATGCAATTCCCAACTCAGAAACCCACCCTAGATTCAAATTTAGTGTAAGGTAAGGTTAATAAGAGGTGAGAAAGTTTTAGTCAATCGTTTTGTTGTTACTTCCGTGCTCTCGCGTTGACGTAATGTGCTGTAAAAATGCTAATCAATGTGTGATTTGACGTTCATGCCGCGTTTGCTTGTGCTATTATTCTTGTTTTCGTGAATTGCTTAAACATTACTTGCTCCGTAGCTATAAAATAACGAAAATGCTTAAAAGGAGGGCTTTAATGTGGCCTGGTTCTTCTAAGCAATAGTTCATCAGTACTTATAAAATAACACTATTAGATTGGGTTTAGGCTTTAATTACGTCTGGTTTTTACTAAGCATGAGGTAAAATCACACATGGTGCATGGTTTTCCAAATTGTGTTCTAGGCAATGGTTGGCTCGTGGTTTTCAGACATCGGAATTGACTAGTGGCTTTAGTTCCTGTTGGTGTGTGTGTATCCATTTAAAATGTGGCCTTGACAGGCTGAGTGAGGTTGAATGTTCATGTAGAGGTATTGCAAATCAGCGCACGCGAAGAGCTACAATGTACGTGCCCACCTGGTTGCCGGGAGTGAGCGATAGCTGACTTGACACCTCCAAAGGCGTGAAATTACGGTAAAGTTTGATTGAACTAGCGATCAGATCTCATAAAAACAAGATACTCGCTATTTCGTTCAATTGTTCTCCACATGAGTGCTGACAGCGCAGCTATCGTTCACTCACGAGTCAGCCAGCCGAGTCATCTGGTATCGCTCCCTCTGCGCTGGCTCTCGTAAACGAGGGGGATGATATTTGCTAGGTGGTGCTAATGAAAAATGGACCCTTTTTATTCACATAGATTGATTTCAAATCAGTTTTAACTGTGGATAACAGCAAGGGGGCGTTCAATGACAAAGTGCCCCATTTGGTAATCGAGGTTATTAAACCTGGGGCCGGACTCACTTCTACCTTCGAAAGAATTTTACACACCTCTAAAGTCTCAATAAGTGAGCATTGATTGCTAATTGTGTAAAATAATGCAGAGAATGGACGTTGTATTTTACCTTGCCATTAAGTCTTGACAATGATGCACTTCTCAAATATCGATGAGGCCCGCCAAATGACCCCAGTACAAGGGTCACCGCAGACAGATGTATTAGAGCCGAGCAACTGCCTCAAGCGAGCGATATCTGAGCCCATGACAGGTCACGTCAAGGCGTGAGAATGCGACAACAGAAGAATAAACTGGTCGCTAATTCACTCGTCCGTGCATTATCAGCACACCAGTTGTTGATTTTAGGCTCGCGGCTCAGTTTCAGCACGTTTCTGTCTACGGTGGTCTGAGCTACTAAAACATGGACTTCCGCAGAGAATGTAGTCAAAAGCTCACTTTTGTCATTTAATTTTGGTTTTTCAGGACAGTCCACATTGGTAAAGAGTGTGGAGCGGTTGTCAAGCACAGCCAAACAGTGTGTTGCACATTTTTCATGCAAATTAATTTTGATAACTCTTTAGGGGAGGCTGGTGAATAGTTACCCGTCAGTTATCACCTGGAGAACACGTGATTGTCAGTGGAAGCCTACTTAAGGGAAGGTTTGCCAGAGTTTTCTACGTCACTGGCTGTCAAATTCACCAAAACATCACCAAACCCCGACTTCATTTTCTTGAGTTTGAAAACAAGAATCTGTTAGAATCTGTCAAAGTTGACGTTTTCTCTACCCCGAGCAGGTTACGGATTTCTATCTTTTGGCTTCAAGTCGTCGACCGATTTTATAAGATTGATTGCCTCAGCCCTATTGCGTGGAACAGGCTTAGTTATGGTTAGACAGATTTTTAGACGAAAGATAAGAGATTCTTTGGTTGACGAACATCCCTCTCCCCACTCCGTGTTGGATTAAGATCCGTTCACACAGGTGAACTCCATCAAACGTTAGCTCAGCAACATGACTTAAGTTTTGATAAGTTTGGAAACCAGTTCATGCTAGCAACAAATAAGGAGGATGCCATTTGGTTATTATTCACCAAACTCCACCAGTGTTCAAATTAATGTGCATGACCAAACTTCAGCACGTTAAGTGGATCGTGTCTGCAAGCCATCCAAACAGGAAACTTTTGTCGGCAGACTTGGCCAAAATCAGGGTTGGGTTTTTTGCAAAGTTTACACAAAATGCCGATCTGGACGTGTCTTTCAAATCCATCGTGCGCATGCGATGATGTACATATAACTTTGGAAATCTTGTGTTATAGAAAGGTTATAGGTCTTGCGAAACTTCCTCAGTAACTCAACAGTCCGGTCGCACCCACCAATTACGTCAGTTTTGTTCATTCCTCTAGTAGTATGAACTTTCAACGTCGCGAGCTTACACACGAAACCCTAGTGTGATCTAGCTCTTCACTGCCGTGTCTTTCCTCAAAATTGCAAGAAACTAGCTTCACTAAACACTACGACACTCATGTGCGCACCCTTTTAGATGTTGGAATTTTGATGTAAATATTTGAATATACATCACTTTTTGCCCACTGGTGTGGGCCTGTATACAGAATTGTGACTTTCGGGCAAAACCCTAGCTGTTCCGAGCTTAGGACTGTTGACGGAACTAGACCGCTGCTTCCTTGATATTGACGACGACCTTCGGCAGCCGAAAATGCTAAGCTGTTGCTCCAAATTTGCTGGAGAGACAGGACCACTCACTTTACTCAGTTTGTAAGTTGCCGTGGCGTGAGCCCAAGCATAGAAGTAGTAGATGGTATTACTTGACTTTTTCACGTCTTTGTGGTTGTAATGACCCAGTATTTCTAGAGCCCGTGCTGCTATGGTGGGAGGTAGATTTTCAACGTTAAAATTTCTCAACCTCGATTGGAAATCATGGTCTTCATAACACTGTTGGAGACAACTGACCCAGTCTTTTGTTTTCCCTTCGTTCACTCCAAGAATCAGCAATGCTGCAACTAAAGTGTCGTGTATTGATCGAGTTGGAAATCTGTATCGTTGTAGCTCAGCAACACGCTGCCTGCTTATTGTCATCAACATTTTCGTGTAGCGATTCATGGTTCTGATGTGAACCAGCCTGTCGCTGGCCTCTTTGAAATCTTCTAACACATCAAATAATCCCTGCCGGGCAGCCACGGCGATCATTCGTTTCATTCCCGCGTGATCCTTAGTTTTCTCCATGCCTTGAATTGTAGACTTAAGCGTAAGCGCCATGATCAATTTCTGAGATTGTCGGATCAGCTCCACGTCTTCATCCAGCTGTTCCCGTTTCATATGAGCTGCTGTTTTATTGTAGTTTGTCAGAGCCGCTTGGATTTTCTCGCGGTCCTTAGTTCCTTGACTTAACGTCAACGTTATTTTGTTGAGTTCGTGCTTCAGGCAATTGATATCGCCTAGTTTCTTCGGAGGTTCCACCTGCTGCCTGACATGTTCGCTTTTCTTATCAGCAACATTTGAGCAGGTGGACAGGAAACGTCCAAGCATGGTTCCATTGTCTATCACATGGAGTGCGTTGAGAATTAGAGTGTGCTGTGTTATTGGTTCTGCAATCTTACCACGGGATTTCTTCCTTTCCTCTAGCATTTGTAGCAACTTGGCCACAACGTTGTCGAACTCTACTTCTCCTTCAATTATTAGTTGTTTCGTCTCTGCCAGGTAAGCATTGCGCATGTGCCACACGAAAATGAAGACAAATGTGAAGCAGCAGATAACCAGGACCAATGTAGTCAATGTCTTTGACTCTGTAACATCGACGACATGAGTCCAGAGGTATTCGGGCACTACAATCAATCAAAACCATGTGCAGGCTCTTGAAATGCGAAACTTTTAAAAGTATTTCGAATAACACATTGCTTAAGTTTTCGTGGCCCCTAAAATTACCCAGATACCATTTGGCAGTTCGGGGGTGCGAACTGCTGACCAGTATATACACAATGTCTAGACCTTGAACAAACCCGTTTTTTAGTAATACATGTAATGTTCACAGGCTCAAAAATTCGTGACACCCGCACCTACATTTTAGGCTGGGCGCGCGCATGTGGCGAAATTCTGGTTATTTCTACATGTATGTCGTGGCCGCCACTAACTCAAAATACGGGATCCACCCTTGCTATTGTCTCTCGTCGCTCAGTCGTTTTGACTATATTGCCACCCTTTGTATATCGAAAGTCTGTGACAGGCAAATGTCATTTGAGAGTCACCCCAGTTTTGCAACCCCATAAACCACGTATCATCACAACGAAAAAGTGGGATTGTACTTCGAACACCTACATGTACCTACATGTGCCTACACGTAAAATATATTTTGAAGAATTTGCAGTTATTACACTTAGTGGTCAAACTACGTCTAGTTACATGAACCCAGTTAGTGGGTTTTGAATTTCTACTCACTTTCGTGATATGGGTCACATGGGAATTCGTCTTTGCAGGCTGCAAACTGTTTGTACGAATCCGGGCAGTCGTCGCCCCCATTATCCGACGGCGGCGGGTTGGTGCAGGTTCGTTCTCTGCGTCGAATTCCCTTACCACAAGTTGTACTGCAACCGCCCCATTCAAGCCAATCTGACCACACACCATGAACTTCAAGAAATGAGAGAGGACGTGTTACCGTATCTTAATTAATCTACAGATAAAGTGTCTGCGTGCACGACACTCTTAAATAAGTCTTGTTTGAAGACTGAGGTTTGCAAAGCTTCTTGAACCTGACTTCTGCTAAACACCACTAGAGATTCATACCGTCTCATACCCGTTCTTACATCTTCCCTAATAGGCGGATTTAGGAGGGCCNGGCTGCCGCAAAAAAAATAAAACACCAACAGCGTACGGAAATGTTGAGTTTATTAATTAACCCCGGTAATTAAAATTATACGGATGAAACAAGATTGAAATGTATACAGTTTCAGTGTTGGGGGGTCCAGATCATATTTCAAGTGTCAAATTCGGAAAACGGCGCAATCGTTACGGAACTATGGCTAACTATAGGCTCTCCTGCGATATCCCAGGCGACCGGCAGTGGCTCTGCGCACTGCGACTCCGTTTCCGTCGTCTGCCCCACTGTGCAATGAAAAAAATTTACTTCATTTTTTAAAGAAAATGGAACCTGAGTGACGATGAAAAAACAGAAGCTGCTGGTAAGATGTGAATTTCAATCGACGCCTGAGTGAATCACTCAAAAACTCATAATTCTCTCTTTGACAAACCTTACCTTAAGACGATTTCCAAACCAATCCCGTCATTTTTACCAACATGAAAAACGGATTTGGTCTTTTGGACATTTGAACATAATTTTAAATACAAACAAATTTGTTACGAACCGAGTTCACAAAATATAAAACATGTAATAAGCATTACAAAAAGAAATAAGTTTCGCGTGCATACGCTGTGGATCACAAACAAGTAGGTCTCGTAGTATCAGATTAGGATTTAAATCGTGATAGTGTAGTGGTAAAGCACGCGTGCTCTATCCACCAGGTCGTGAGCTCGAGTCTTTGGGATGTGCAGTTTTTCCTGTTTGACACGTTTTACTTTTTTGCTTTTTTTCTTGGATAATACTCCAGGAATCAAGCAAAACGCTTGATTTTTGGAGAAAAAACAGAAAAATTCCTTGGGCGGGAAGGGGGGCAAACCCCCCTCCCGACCTCCCCCCATTCGGTGGTATGCGCATCTACAATCGTGGGGTGCGCAAATGCTTACAGAAAAAATGTTGCCCCCTTGTGATATCCTAGATCCGCCACTGCGTCGGGGGTTTTCGTGGATGAATTCATGCAATTCATCACACTGCAAAATGGGTCCTTCCCCGTTGTTTTGGCGCTTCCTGGTTGACAGTTGGTGTGTCACCACTTGGCGACGCTAGTAGTAGCGGTAACGGCGAACTCACAAGTGAACTCTCCTATTCTACTACAATCCTTGGTTTCAGCTTAGGAGTTAAGAGACAGTCCATATAAAAACCAGTTGATTTTCAAAAATCAGTCTATACGTCAAAATTTAAAACAAATTCATTTTTGTACATGGGTAGGTATCCTAAAATAAGCCCAAATGCCAAATTTTGTGCACTCAATGACCCCTAATTTCGCCGCTGGAGCATGATAACACAAATTGGCACAATTGGGCATATTAGCCGTCTCAAAAATCGCATGATTTCAGCAATAAAATGAGTAACATACAAAATAGATCAAAAGCTATATTTTGGTGGCTGAAATAACCAACGTATACTGTACATAATTCTGTGCCAAAATCTGACAGTTTTGTGCTAGACATGGGAGATAACCCACAGACCACTTTTTGGGGCTAATTTTAGTGGCCATTTTTGTGACCTTCTTACTGTCATAAAACACCTTTTAGCCTTATGTGACGTTTTGAACATACACTGTACAGTTAAAGAGTTAGTCTTGATGACTGAGCAATAAAAAATCTTGCCTCAACTTTGCACCTTAGTGAAAATTGTCTTGCAAAACTGTCTATTTTCATAGTTTGGAAATGACGAGCAGAGTTTACAGACCATTTGAACAAACATTTAGGCAACAAGTCTGCTTTAAATAGTTATAGAAACCAAGTCTAAACTCTTTCAAATGAAAACAAGATGTTTTCCGGGTTTATTACGCGGCTAGTATCAAACCTGAACCCGATGACCTTTGCCCACTGAGGGAGTCAGTTGAGGTTAAACTTGAGGATATATAAAAAATGTACGTGTAACCCTATTGTATTCTTTCATTTCTTTTACATTATCAGGTTAATTTAAACACTGTAGACATTTTAAATGTAAATAAATGCCTTTAAGATTAAACGAGAAAGAATTGATATTTGTAATGACTGGTTTTGAGAGAAGCAAGGGCATTTTAAAAAGACAAAATGGCGGACGATGTCGATGGGCCTTCATGTTCCTTGAGAGTTTATTCTGCAAAAAATCTGATCACAAAAGCTTTGTGCTTTAGTGAGTTATGTCAAAGACACCACTGAACATTTGAGATACAGGAAACTACCTCGCAAAGCAAGGCTTGTGCCAGAGTACGCACTCGTACTACCCAGAGTCGGTGAATTTCTGACTGAACAGGACCAGTCATGGAAGAGGCAGGTAATGCTGGATGTTACCACTATGCTCCTCTCCTCCTGAACGTAACAGCCTTGTCAAATTCTACCGGCATTTCTGTTTCGAGATATGACTTTAGTGAAAGTCAGAATGGAAAGGATCTCTGTGATCGCAAGATCGCTCCACTCAAACAACATGTAAAATACTTTGTAAACTTTCTGGATTTGAAATAAGCATTACTTTCCAGTGGCCGTGTGAAGGGATGTTATGTGCATGCATGTTCAGTCAATGCAACAAAGTCTTTTCCAAAATACTCAGTTCCTGGTATAAGCACATTCCCAAATTCCCACTATTCCACCCAAGGAATTCGCGTGTGGAAATCATTCCATGTAGGTGACGGTAAGTTCTTACAAATACTGAGGAAATGGGAAACCTATTTCTCTAAAATACACTAACATCTCTAGACATGGCGGATTTTCAGCACCAAGAGTAAAGGTTGGCATTGTATCTTGTGAAGAGCCTCAACAATTGTTCCGTTGTACCCAGCAAGGTTACTCGAATTTTTTTGCTACAGACGCAGAACTAGGTCAGCATTTGGGTGTGGGTAACCACACTGAACATTTAGAGAGGGAAACCACGTATGACCACATCACACGACAGTGGTCAGAAATGCTTTCAGATGCAAGAACTGGAGCGTCATTTGAAGCAGCCTCAGAGTACTATTTGGATGAGACGAATGCTGAAGCAATAGGTTAGGCATTGAAAAAAGGTAAAAGGTCAACAATATTTTCAGCAAAGGTCAAGAATTTTCTGACGAACATATTCGATGAAGGAGATAAGTCAGGTAAAAACGTTCACCCTCGGAAGTGTCAAAATGGAGAAAACATTACGAGAACCCACAGGTAAAGTGTTTACCTGTGATATTAAATGAATCGCAGATTGGTGGATTTTTCCGAGGTTGTCTGCAGCAATGTTTATGACGATGCAATTTCTGCTGAAGATGCTGTTATATCGTCAGATTTACTGAATGATGTGGTAAATGAGCTCAGCGTTTAGCCTATTTTTGTGTCATACCAGTCAAAGATATGTGATATATGAAGTCGAGACCTATACTTCTGATTACTTCATGTCTGTCATGAATGAGTCATTAATAAAATTGTCTCTCGTGAATTATTTTCTATTGACTGTGAATGTGTACCTTTTTATACCACTGATGATCACACTGACAGAAATATTCAGCGTTAGGGGGCCCGGTGTGTGGGGGAACACCAGATATCTGGCGACTGGTGGCGACTAAAATGTGTAGCAACCAGCAGAGACGTTACAATATGAGCCCAAAGTTACAATGACTATTGACAAGTTGAAAGATTTTTTTGCACTGAACACTAGGGGGCCATATCCACCTTGGGTGCCTTCCTTTGCCTGTGGCACGAACAAGGCAGATAGATAACAAGGCAGGGGTGAGTTCAGTAACACTAGAACCTCTCTAAAATTTATCCAAAACCACGTGTTCTCATTTAAAATGCAGGGCAATATCTCGCGAGTCTTGAATTACATGTATAGCAAGGTCCTCGTGTTACTGCTCTTATTCTAGATGCGTCTTCAGTCTCTACGTAAACAAAAGCATCGCCATCTATCATTTAGAACCACGCATGCCAGTTGATTTACGTTACATATTTTTTGTAATAAGCAATAATCATCAATGCCGTTTTCAGAGAATGGTAATTAATAATACTGTCTGCCTTTTCTCCAAAATACAAGGTTTTTATGTCGTGTTTCGCAAGCTAATTATATGTTCCAAGAGCCCCCTATCGGCAGCAGAGGCAACTGAGAACATGCAAAAGCACGAAGTGCAGTTCGTGTAATGCTTCGTACGCAAAGACTACATTAGAGGAAAGATTTTTTGTTTTAGATTGTGAACAGGTTAGGAATGACTAAACAAATTATTATCAAGTCAATTTCAGGAAAGGTGTGTTATGGCTGCTACAGAGTGCCAAATTTGGCCAAAAATGGCTTCAGTGAAACCCTGAAAAATAGTCGTTTTTGCCTCACAAATTCAAAACGTACAAATTTAAAAATGGATTTTGAAAGTTACGCCATTAAATTATTCAGCCACTGCGCTTTCAATTCGTATTTTTCATTTGTTTTGACCTTACCACACATGTTAGTAAAATGCATTCAAACATGCCTACTTCGACGCCCAATTTTTTTGCAAAAGGGAGGTACAGGTCATAAAAAGAAAAATAATGAATGAAAATTCTTAAGAAGTGAAGTTTTTCTAAGAGTCAACAAACCAAACTCATGTGCTAAGTTTCACAAAAATCGGTGATTTTACAGACAAAATGTTGGGCCCCCCTTGTGATATCCTAGATAAGCCTCAGTTTGAAAGTCAATTGTGGTCCCGTTGTCTAATCTGTGTAATCGAAATGGAACGCGAAAATACTTTTTGTATTTTTCGATCCGTTATAATATTCTTTTGCGCAAGCTCCACATTAGTGTTTATTATTCTGTACTCGATTACATTATGATTTTGCCGATGAGTCTCTAATTCAAGTTGGTGTGTGACGACACCAGCATTCAAACTCTAACTTGAGTTCGACACTGAACTCGAAATCTCCAGTCTTCAGCTCGTATCAAGTGCCCCCGTTCTTCAAAATACATGTATAAATACCTATTATATAAAATGCATCGTTTGCACAAACTCAGTCTCCCCCGTTCCACTACAGACCTTCGTTGTGCCCATTTCGGCACCTTGGTCCTAGGTATTGCACCGGCTCCCTGTTTGGATTCGAGGTGTTCTATTTTTTCTCGCGGACCGTTTTTTCGCAGACGCGGAGGTAGGATGGCCAGTTTCGTATTGGCTCAGTAGGCTCAAAGGCCTGGCTGACGTCACTTCGTCGACTTAATTTCACTCCCTCTGGCTTCTGTCGCGTATATAATTCATCGGGTCTGTCGCCGCCAAATTTAATGATGCCTCATTAAAAAAAATTTTACTCTTCCTTGAGTAAACTACATTATTCACCCGGGTGTTGGAAAACTGGCCTTCTTCAGTCATTCTGCTCCTAAAATTGCGATGCGCTCTTTGGGCGCCATTGCATCACCGATCGAGCAAAATTCCATGTTCTTCAATCAACTGTGGAGGTTGCGTAAATGTAATAACAATCGGAAGTGGTTTCATTTCGTTTCAAGTTTTTACTATTTTAATACCAAAAATAAAACAATTTCAGAAAATACTCTCGAGAGATATCTCAAAGTTTTGGGAAATGGCGCGTACGCGCGCGTGTCACGAGATTGCACTGTTTTCAAAACGACGGCAGATAGGATTTTCCTTTGTTACAAAAGGCGGAGAATTACGAAACATAAAGTTTATTAGATTTTGTTTACTTCTATAAACGGCTGTAACGGGCACTGTGAATGTCGATTCATTCCCAGATTCTGCATGCACCCTTGCAGGTTCTTAGCTATAAGTTTCACGACGAGAGAACGAGGTAAGGACCCGGGTTGTGTGAAACGTCGGTGTCTAACGGAGCTCTACACTCGGCTACCTAGCTGACTGTATGTTGACGACAGTCTTCATACATCTAGCTGGCTTTCTACCTCAGTAGGTACATGTAGATTCATGATGCAACGTTTGTAAATGCATCCAGGGGAGGATCCAGGATCTTGAGTTTGGGGGCACGGCAAATAGAGTATTAGCCAGAATTTTGCCCTTCAGACATTCGCACTCCAGAACTGCCAAGTGGAAGCTGCGAGAATCTTATGGGGGGCCATGGACCTCCTTGGACCCCCTCTAAATGCGCCACTGACTTCTATTTACTTTGTGCACTATACAATATTTTAAATGCTTTCTTAGTTTTCACTTTAAACTGAAGAATATCTGATTACCGTACTTTGCGTTACGGCAGGGTCAAATGTTCTGGACAGAAATTTGTACTGCCTAGGGTAAGAATCCCACAGCCGCACACCTTAATTGCCTACTAAAATGTGACAGGTGATAGAAATTCTGCTTGAAACTTTGAACACGGTCCATGTATCTTGCGATGAACACTTGATCGGTTCACTCTTAGGTGTACATGTAGCTATTTCCCCTCGGCGTTTACCACTAGCTGCTTCCCGTGCAAAAGCATGGGTAACGCCTAGTATAAATTAATTAGCGTTAATCATACTGTATTCAAGCACGGGATAGTAGGCATTAACGCGGATTTCACTCAAAAGTACTACGGAAATTGTGAAAAACTTGGAGTTCACTTTTGAGCACATAGATTAGATTCCAGACTTTTCAGTACATAGATTAGATTTCAGACCCTGAGGTAGGGAAAACTGGAAGTCCTAATGACCAACATGGTCAAGTGGGCTTCAAGAGATCTCTCTCAAGCACTAACGAACTGCAACTACCAAGCCAGTAGAGTACTTTTCTATCTCATGTGAAAATACTGTTAAGTTGTCAGAGAATGAGTAATCGGAGACATGGGAACATCTGCTACCCAGTTTCACATTTCATATTTTTCTCTCTGCGGAGTTTGTCATGTACAGTATATACGTCAGGTTAAAGAGTTTCAAACCAACATTTTGGACTTGGTATCTACAATTTAGACCACGATGAAATTCTGGGCCCAGTTGCATAAAATTTATAGGCTGCATAGCAAAAATGACGTCGCATTAACACGTGTCACGTTGTTATTGTTGAACACTGCACCTGACGTCATGCAACAATCAAACTTATCCAGCGGATAACTTTTGAAGCTTTATGCAGGCAACCCAGCCCTGGTGTATGCTGTTGCAGTAACTTAACAAGCGGCAGTTTAGGCGATTGTCACCGAATAATAAATTTGGTGACCTTCACAATTTTACACATTTACAGTAGTCAAAGACTAAAAAGCCATAATTAATACGTTAACGATCATAAATTAAAACTATATGGAAGACCTTTGACAAGCCATGAGTAAATGGTGTAGAAACTTTCACTGTAAGCAATTACCCACAACTTTTAGAGTCGCCGAAACCGAGGCCGTGAAGGAAGGCTCTCGACTGTTCACCGCAGAACACGTGAACACTTCGTCAGCATGGTTCATATACCTCGTGAATGACAACACCTTTTGTATATATGTCCCTCCGACTCGTCGTATGATGACCGTTGGTGTTGTTGAGTTAGCAAAATTGGACGAAAAATTTGCCCGTCCTCCTGGGTTTATTTTTCCCAGGCAGCGAATGGTTGCCTCGGTACCGTTGTTAACGATCACCTTGCCGTTAACAACACGTGAAACGGGGTCGTCGCTTTGAATGGACATGTCGTATGGTCCAGCTACAGAAAAAAGGAGTATTGGTTGTGGCATTGCCGTGGTACAAGCTTAAGTCACACATACCATAGTTGCAAATTTTCTTGGAAATGATTAAATAGAGAATAGAAACTATAAATAGTTGTATTGATACAAGGATCATGAAATTAATAGTAGCAAAACACACTGCATCCCCTAGTCAGAAAAACTGCAGGGGTCGGTTGTACAAACGTAATGCGTTATATACAATGTAACAACAAGAACGTCCAATCATTAGGCGTTGAGTTGCCATTGTTGAACCTAGTATTTCAGTGACGTCATACAACGATCAAAACGTGTCCATCTGATAACTGAGTAAATTGAAAAGGTTATGTAATCCAACCTTGAAAATTAACTATAAAATAGACATTCAAATCAGTCGAATACAAATCCTTGAGTGTGCATTACGGGAAAACTTTCAGCGATAGAGAAAAACAGGACCCGTGAGATATTTTACTAGTCGAAGTATTAATGTAAACTGAATGAAAATTAATAACAATTCTTGTTATTTGAAACCTAAAAGAACAACGATCTCAAGGGAAGGCCATGGATTATGACAAGCTCAATAACTGTCCGTGCATGGTTCGAATTACCCCGTGAGTGGCGCACTATACTCCAATCACTGAACTCAACCAAAATGCAAACGACGCGTCTTGAAATGTGGTAGTCATCCAGAAAACAGGAGGTGAAGGATTTTCGTTGTTGGACGTTACAAAAACAGCTTGTTATGTCGTTTTAATGTTTCAACACGCACAGATATTTAAGTTCGTGATCGTTAAAAACAGAACTCTGCTGACTAAAGTAATGTGTGACATAAGGTAAAAAATCAAAGGCCACCTAACGATTTTCATTAGGAGCGATGGCCTTTCCTCTCTGAAGGAATAGCGAAGAAAATTACTGACGACTCACAACTAAAAAGAACAATACATGATGTATCAAGAAATGAAACAGATGACTGTCAGGTCATGAATAGACCACATGACGGAACTTGAAATGGTGAGAACACCAGTGACACCTTTGGGAAGAAAGAAGTTTTGCCTCGTGTCTGAAAGTAATTGTTTACAGACACGTTGCGGGTGTGAATCCAGCACTCGCAAAGCTAAGAACATTCGAGAATGAAAAAGGGGAGCAACGCAACTTAAAACGCGAGAAAGAGGTCCAACATGGTTTACAGGACCTCCAAATTTGCCCACAGGCTTGAGGACGGGTGGTCCAATTTACCAACACGCATGTTTTTCTGAAATGATCTCTGCATCTGTGGTCTATACCAAACACACCAAAGAACACTGACACTGCTTTACTTAGGTCGAGATGGAAACACGTGCTCGGATGTCGTCACACTCGAAAACGTCCTAACGGTGTTGTTTTCGGAGAAGTCTAAAATGGGCAGGACAAGAGGGCTATGTCGCGTAGGAAACCACAATATGCCAGAGTGTCAGAAAGTGCCATGGTACATGTTGATGGTGTAGCGATACTGTTGGATAGCAGTGAGCAAAAACGCGAACGTGTTTCCAGCACGACTGCAGACAGTGAGTCAATTCTCCATGCTGACATGGTGCCACAATAGTCGCTGATTGTGATTTGGGCTACGTATACCCGTCTTTTTAAACATTTTACTCAAGCACAGAATTACACGACGTGTGTTCTAAGTAAACCTGGGACTTAAACAACACTTAATCAACTAGATTAGGCTCTACATATAACTCTCGTTGAGTGACAGGATTTCAGGCCATGTTTCGAAGTCAACCGGTTGAAGACGGGTGGTGTCACGATTGGCTACACTTGGAACATACCTGACCTATCATAGCCGTAGGCTATAGCGGTAATGTGGCATGAATGTTATCGAGGACAACGGTAGAAAGCATCATGATAACTCAATAGCGCATCTTTGCATTTAGTAAGCAAACGTATAGTGTATAACATTTACCAGTGACATCCAATGTTCTTGATTTGGACGCTTTGATATCAGGTGCACGTGAATTGGTAGCAACACACTCTATGGTGCCAGCGTGATATTCATAAGTAATAAGTGCTGACGACGTTGCTTCGTTCATGTTGTCGAAGGCACGGAGGTCACGTGTTTGCAGATGATTCACTGCACTGTCCACCGTAACAAGCCTTATGTCAATGTCTGAGCCGATGTTGGCGACCCCTGACGTGCATGTCACTTTTAGCGTTGTGCCGTTGGTAACTACCACATCCTCATCCTCGCTGACTTCAGAGTATTGTCCGCGTAGTAATAAGTCAACCGTGTGAGGTCCTTTAGGCGGACCCGCTACAAATCGACAAATTACGATTTGCACATATTGGCATACAGATTCATCAATACGATAGTGAAAATTCGGAAGTTTGTAATGATATTTGTTCCACCAAGGATTCGATTTTGACTGAATCTTCTTAATCTGCCATTATTTGTTTCGAAGTTGGTGGAATCCAATAAAATTCTGCTGGTGCTGAGGTCTTTCTAACACTTAATTCGTCAAATCGAGTGATTGAGGGCCCTCTCATTTTTGGATACAAATACTTCATGTTTCAGTCCGTAGTCATGAAGACACAGCCTTTGTGGAGGAAGACTCACCGGTCGTTGCTCTGATGCTTGGCAAACGAGATGCTACTCTAAATGTGATCAAACTTTAGAAAACATCAATCAATTTTACCCGGGAATATTATCCTTCGTATTGGCGTATGGCAACGACCCAACATTTCCGAATCTCAACGCTCTTAGGGATTTTAACCAAAAAACAAAGACAGTTAAATATCTGTATTTTTCTATCGCCGTCCGAGCAACGCAGAACAAAACTATGCCGATTAGTCATTTAACTGCGAAATCGTAGTGAGCCTCGTTTTGGAGCGCGCTCCTTGTATGAGTGAATTAGGGATATGGTCAAAAGTGCTGGTTTCGCCTCTATGCCCGTTTTCATTTCAATTCAAAGACTTTTCAAGATAATTTTGCGCCTCACAAGTGTACATAACATTCAGACTTGATACGGAGTCGGCGACATGACGCCTGTGAATGACCTCCTATTTGTCGGAAACTTCTTAAACAAGTCACCCTTTCGTAGACGTTTTCCCAACACAACCTTTTATAAGCGGTTAAAACAAATCTGATTTTTTGGGGGTTTGTGAGTGATCAAAAACGAACACCAAACGTGAACCTTGTTTAAGGAATTTGACCGAGGAAAGAGCTTACGGATAAGAGCGACCCGCATTGATCGCAATGCGTGTATCGAATTGTTTTCACTGTTGCTTGCCCGACACCGAATGGTTGATTGGTCGTAATCTTTTGATATGTCTACTGCGTTCTTGCCCGAGTACATGAGCCGAGGCAGCCGTTCATTCGTGGCATTAACCACTTTCTTCTGGCCCGACCTAAACTGAATCTCGAACTTGAACTCGACATCCTGGAATGACTTGTCAGACACGCAGTAGAGCGTTATCCTGCTGCCCAAGTGCGCCAGGCATGCACCTTCTGATCCACGTCGTCCACCCATGCAATAAAACGCCGTTATTTTCTTCGGACCAACTGAAAAATTATGAAACCCTTTCAAAATACTCCATTTTCTGGACTCGTTTTACGACTTAATAAGCTTACTATGTTTTCGTTGCTCAATCATGATTTGCTTTTGCTAAGTCTGGTGTTGTAACGTGTTGGTAGACTGGACTTACCGAGAACTTCAATTTTAGCAGACGATTTAGCTGACAAGTGCTCTGTTCTTTTATTGGTTGCCGTGCATGTAATGATGATACCGTGGTTTTCTTTTACAATGTTCAGCGTTACTGCTGTCGAAAAGATTCCGCTGTTCTTTTCTGTTATCCCAGGTTGCGGTATGTGAGACGTTTGTCCTGATTTAGGATTGTACAAGGACACAGCCATGTCCACGCCCTCCTTGCAGTAATCTGTGGTACATGCTATCTCAACTGATGTGCCGTGTGTTGTGATGATGGAATTGTCGGGTCCCCAGCGACCACCGGTCTGGTTCATTGTAATTAAGGTTGGGCCAACTGTAAGTGTCCACAGGCTGAGATCAAACGGTTGTAATAACAAAGAACACGAGACACAGACTCTCATATAGATTGATCTTAATTTAAGGGGCACAGAGGACGTGCTTTGACATGTATACACCTTAGCTTACCGGGTGCGTGGGTGTCATTTGCAATAGGTAATCAATGCACAGGTACCTCATTTATCATTCATTTGTTAGGCGTACCTAAAACTATTTGGAGAGAGCGACAACAAGGTCATGAGGGCAGTAATGGGACTAAAAATTCTAAATCAAAACCTAAGCGGTTAAAATGCTTATATAGTCGTTCCCCTGGGGAATGTTTGATCAAACATGTACAAAGAGGCCTCTCCATTTCTTTAATCCGCCTATGTACTACCAACCTATTGACACCCATGTCAAAAAACACGTCTTCAAAAATTGGTCAGCTGGTTTGCGCACTTCTCCCAGAGTCCAATATTCCTGTGGGACGCAAATGCCCTCATTTAATTAGATAACGGTGGGTTGGCAACTCTCCAACGTCAACAGTGAGGCAAGGCAAAGCAAAACTTCAGTCAAACGTTATTTTGAAAATTGCTTGGGGTGTTTTGGTGGACGATAGTCTTTAATTCCTTTACGTTCTCTAAATTAGAACACAGGGTGGAGTTTCGTCGGTCGACAAAACTATGAACATATTACTCTCAGTCCAATATTTGTTTTTCCCATATTTTGCTTGCATCATGAAAGCACAAATGGTATAAAAGCGCCATTACTCCCAGTAAGTTAAAACATCTCGCTTAATTTACAAAGGATATGTAGGTGGTGTGGAACGCCTGTGTACCAAAAACTTGATCTGGATGCGTGGCTTTTTCGAATTTTTGTGTAGATTTCAATAACCTGGGATCTCGCCAGGACATCGCCAGAGAAACAAAGACTGCCAAATTACACCTCTGCCGTGTACATTAACCGAGAACATGATATGTTGGCTAGATTTTAAGTCTAATCGCGAGACAGATACTGAACTGTGTTCAGATATTGAACTCGGCGTTTAAGGTGGGGAACGCCGGTTTGAGGTAGCAATGCTGTGTTTACTCAGTTTAATGCAACTATTAATTGAAAAGAATTTACCTGAGACTTGCAAAATCATTGACGCCCTATGTAGGATGTTTGGTCGAAGGCTGTTTTGAGCAATGCAATATACTTCTGTATTGTCATACTGCAGGGTAATATTTAGTTCGTAAGTAGCTTTGTATGTATACCCAAGGTGTGGTTCAATAGCTGGATATACTGTCCAGGAGACTCTATGCCTTTGAAACTTGTAGTCTATGTTTACCGCCGGTTGAACGTCATCAGTGATGCATTGAATTACGAAGACAGTTCCTGCCGGTACTACACATGATGGGTGGAGCTGCATTGAACAGTTGCGGATTCCGCCGAATTTAAACTTCACCAACGTGGGTCCATCTGCAACATCAGTGTCATTAAGGGATGGTAAAATCCCTCTTTCAAACCCTGACGCGTAGTTACAGTAGCCATTTCTGGTTGGACCGCAAAAATCATGTCACAACGAAAGTCTTGGCAGTTTAAGTGTGGTTATCGTGGTTCACCGTGGTGAATAAGAAATGGCAAAAACGAGTGGCATTAGTTTTGAACCTAACTACAAATGTGTACATTTATTCAAGGAATATTGAGTGCTCCCAGGCATAAGGCCGGGCATGATTTCGTATGTATTTGAAAACAAGGATAATCATTAGTAGATTTTCAGAATATAGACTGACACTGTTTTTGGTTGTTTCATTTTGTGTTGTTGTTCTCTTTGACTGGTATGACCCCTGAGTTAAGTACAGTGATCATGCAATTTGTTTACTACAGATTAGTGTGGAACTTTCTAGAAAAATGAGGTCAGTGCAATGATGATGTCATTTATTTACTACAGTATAGTGAGGAATTTTCTGTAAGTCTCTAACATGACAGTGATTAATACAGTCTGGAATATTCTAGAGATTAGCACATGTTTGAAGAATGATTGGGTAGATTCCGGAAAGTTCTAGAAGGTGCTTGAAGTGTTGAAAAGTTCTAGAACAATGCATTAGGCTATAAATGCAAAAGCACTGGTTTGCATTAGTCAGTTAATCAGAAGTTAATCAGCAGCTAATCAGAAGAAAAGCAGTTGGAGTTACAGCTGAGTTGCACTAAAGAGAATCAGCACTTACAGCGCTAGTCAATAGAGAGTCAGCTATAGAGACGGCAGATTATTGAATCAACGAGTGAAAGAGCTACTGAACGTGTCTCAGAAGCTCATCACAAGTCAAATCTTCGTAGCACTGGCTGGAGCATAGACCAGACATTACGTCGGACGTTTTGTTTGAGTAGGCTTGTGAACTTTTGGTCGAGATTAATAAAGGATTAACTTGAACCAATCTTCAGTCAGTCACTGCACCGAAGGCTATTAGCACCGGTCTGTAACAACCTGCGCCCACCCACACACGGGGAAAATGTGACAATTGACGAGCACGCCAGGAGTTTACTGACGGTAACAAGGTGTGAAAAAGTGGACTGTTGGAATTAACGACTCACTATGGAAACAAGATCTTAAATAAGAGAACTGATGGCCCTCAGGCAAGAAATGGGTATTCAGGGAGACGACCTCAGATAGTTTGTGGGAAAACAGCAAGCTGAGGCGGGTGCTGAGGCTGTGGCAGAGGAAAGGAGGCAAGCTCGTGAAGCTGAGGAGAGAAAGCAAGCTCGGGACGCCGAGGAGAGAAGGCAAACGGGAGAGGCTGAGGCCGAGGAAAGCAAGCCCGCAAAGCCGAACAGCAGATGGAGAGAGAAAGAATGGAACACAAGAGGGCGCTAGCAGCACTTAAAGCTGAACATGTTGCAGCGGAGGGTAGCCATGTGAGGGTGGCGTGAAACCGAAGCTACCTAAGTTTGATGAAAAGCAGGAAGACATGGACAACTTCCTGGAAAGGTTTGAAAGATACGCCGAGAGCCAGGTTTGGACCCAGAGTGAATGGGCAATCAGTCTCAGTCATTTGTTAACAGGTAAGGGCCTGCAGGTTGACACCAGCCTGTCAATAGCTGATGCACTGGACAATGTTACACTCAAGAGAGCCTTGCTGAAGCGTTATGAGCTGACGAAGATGGGTTTTCGCCGACAGCTCCGGGAAGCGAGGGCTGAGAGGGGTGAGACAGCTTACCAGTTTGTGGCCCGCATACAGCGCTACCAAGACAGGTGTATCGACATGTCCTACTGTGGCAAAGACTTTGCTGAGTTAATAGATCTGTTAGTGCGTGAGCAGTACTTGAGCACCTGTACTAAGGACTTGGCTTTGCTCCTGCGAGAGCGAATACCCAAGTCTGTTCCAGATATGGTGGGCTTAACAGAGAGATATGTTGAGGCCCATGGAGCGGATATAACGAGCACTCAGTCGAAAAGTCCCAAGATAGAGCGGTCAAGACAGACAACCAGAGAGTCGACCAGAAGAAAACTGGTCTTGCAGAGGAATGGTTTTTCTTCTGTCACAAAACTGAACACCTGGCTAGAGACTGTCGGAAGTGGACACAAGGGATGCAACAACAAAACTCAGCAGCGGTCAACCACTGAGGATCCCAGAGTAAGGAGAATTCGGTGAAGCGTGCTAATCCTGAACGCGCCTTCAAAGGAAAACTGCGTCTGAACCAGGGGAATGTTGGCAGGAAGGAGGTCTCAGTATTGCGAGAGACAGGCTGCACGACCATTGGGGTTCGATCCAGTCTAGTCGAACCAGGAGAAAAGACCTGCCGGAAGTGGTCATGCGAGTTGGCGGACGCTACCAAGAGATGACTGCCTGTCGCCAAGATCAACAACAAGACACCGTACTACACAGGAGAAGTGTTTGCGATGTGTATGAAGCGTCCAGTGGCCGATTTGAAATTCGGGACGTACCTGGCGCCTTGGACCCAGGGGATGTTGAGCGACAGCAGAGGGCTACTACTGTCAGCGAAGACTGTACAGGCATGGCCTTGTGCAGGGTCCCAAAGACGACTCTCAGAGGTATACTAATTCCAAAGAGAAGAACCATATGACCTCAACTCTAGAGGGAGAGGAGGCGGTCGGTGTGTCGGTAGGAACAGATTCTGATGAATCCATCAGGGAGGCGGTGACAGTGACTATCCTTTCTCAGGCAGAGTGACAAAAAGCGAACATTAAGCCTTTAGCCGTGTCCCCAACCATACAAGAGGTGGGACTAAAGAAGTTTAAAGAAGCTCAGTATGAAGATTCATTATTGAAAAAGCCGTGGGAACAAGCTGAAGCCAAGGCTCAGTAACAGACCAAAGTCAAGAGGTCATACGATTCAACAAGAAATACTCTCATCGGATATTCAATAAGAAATACTGTGACAAGGTAAAACAAGTTGTCGTGCCGAGCAGTTTACAGAAGTCCGTGATGAGGCTCGCTCATGAGTATATACTCGGTTGACACCTCGGTGTTAGGATGACGACTGACTGTATCACCAGCAATTTCTATTCGTCAGGAGTGGCAGAAGAAGTGACCCAATTCTGCAGATCATGCGACATCTGCCAGATGATAATCCCTAAAGGTTGTGTGACCAAGGTACCCCTGGGAGAAATGCCTTTGATGGAGGAGCCTTTCAAAAGGAGTGCAATCGATCTGATTGGCCATTTAACTCCAGTTTCCGACAAGGGAAACAGATACATTCTGACAGTGGTAGATGTCGCTACAAGATACCCAGAAGCAGTGACGCTACCAAAGATTGAGACAGAGCGTGTGGCTGAAGCATTGCTAGAAGTCTTCAGTAGAGTAGGGTTCCAACGAGAGATCCTGAGTGATCGTGAAACGCAGTTCACAGCGAAACTGATTAAGGAGGTCAGCAGGTTTGTAGGTGCAAAGCAGCTGTACACGACCCCTTACAATCCACGCTGTAACGGGCTCTGTGAAAGAATCAACGGTGTTCTAAAGGCCATGCTGATGAAAATGTGTCAAGAAAGACCATAGGACTGGGACCGGTATCTGCCAGCTGTCCTGTTTACTTACCGGGAAGTCCCGCAATCAAGCGCAGGATTTTCACCCTTTGAGTTGCTATACGGCAGGACAGTAAAATGTCCGATGCACAAACTGAGCAAATTCTGGACAGGGGAAGACAGCAACGAAGTCCATACTTACCAGTATGTCTTCGAGCCCAGAAACCGCTTAGAGGAGACCTGCGAGTTGGCTACAAAAAGCTTGTGTAATGCGCAGGGTATTCACAAGCATTACTACGACAAGAAGGCCAGGCAGGTTCAAGTGGGGTGAAAAGAGTATTAGTATTACTTCCCACAGACCACAATAAGCTAACTCTGCATTGGATGGGACCTTACGAAGTTACAGAAAAAAGTCAACCGTATGGACTATCGATTCGACATGAATAGTACTGTTAAGATCTTCCATGCCAATCTGTTGAAGGCGTATCACAAACGCGAGATTGGCAACATCACAGTCAAAGATAAAGCGATCGGCGCAGTGTTGATTGTTGGCTGACGAAGCGACCCTTCTTGATGAAGACGGTTTAGAGCTTCGGCAGGAGGTTCACAATGAGACCTACAATGACGTTAAGCTGTGTGAACAGGCACTACAGCTTCTACGTTGCTACCGTGGTATCGTCACCAATGAGCCTGGAGAGACCGATTTGGCCAGCCATGTCATCGAATTGACGGCAGAACAACCAGTGAGAGTGAGGCCACGTACACTACTCAGGACCTAGTGATCAAGGAAGTGCAGGAGATGTTAAAGTCCTTCTCTCAAACTCCACATGTGGTTCCAGTATCCGAAAATACTTAATACATAAATTCTTATTTTCGACACCCTTTCCGATATTCTTTTCGCCTTTCTTGCCAAAAGCGATTTTTAACAGTATTTGACCCTTATCCGTGAGCGTATAATTACCGGCTGTCATCGGTTATTTCCGTACCCTCATTTCCGGCTCATCAGGTCAGGAACTTGTCCTGAACGCCGCCGTTTTTTCCTTGTAACTGAATGTGCTATGGCTTGCTGGAAAAGTCTTCATTATGTTGTTTTATTAGTAATATCTCGTGATTCGTTTGCATACAGGTGTATGTAGTGTATTTATAGTTTGTAGTTAGTGGTCGTTGAATTTTTTTGGAATGTTACGCGTACTTACTATGTTAAAATAGCACTGGCGTTTAGTTCCTTACATACGCCGCTCGAACCTTGGAACCAATATGGGTCGAACCAATTTTTTTTTTGGTTTTATTTTTTTTCTCGTTTTGAAAAAGTACTTTACTATCATCGGAAAGGTAGTACATTCTACTCTCATTAAAAATCGAAAAAGTATCAAAATCGGGGCAAGCAGTGTAAAGTTATTGCAAGTTTTGTGGCGAAATTTCGGTCACTTTGTTTGGATCGCGTCGGCCATATTGGAGGACAGCGGGATAAGTTACGAGTTTAAAACTTTGTGTAAATTGTTTTCGCCAACAAATTACGGTGAAATTAAGTTAGACATATCTTTACTTACTATTCTGCACGATTTAACAGTGTTCACCAAATTTCAGCCTCGTAGTTGTTACTCATTAAGTGATAAATGTGCTCACAATTCCCGCTGGACTCTCATTTCTGGCGGCACCGACAACATGGCCACTTTTGCTGAACTGAAAGGCATGTTCCATCGGGTACTTTGTAATTTGTGAAGATTTAACGTTGATACATTTTGACAAACGTTGCTACAAAAAAAAAACTTTGTTCAATTTTCGTGTTTTTGTGCAAAAATATAAGATATATTCGAATTATTTTACTGTAAATTTCCCATTTAGGTGATCTTACGCTAAGCTAAAAATATAGTTGAAATAATTTTGAAATGGTTCTTTGTTTGACTGTCAACTGCTGTTCAAGACTTGATTCGGTGTCACAAAATGATTCATATTTTTTCTAAATTTTAAGTCTCAGTTGCTTTCAAGTCATATTTTGTAACTTATGCCTTCTTAATTCAGGTTATCAAGTCAACAATATGAATAATCTTATTTTGAGAAATAAGCTATTTTGGATTGTGAAGCTTCAAGCCTGTAATTCTTGTTCCTTGCAACTTCATATTTTTTTAAATGATGCTTGTCAAATTATGGTGTAAGGAAACACTATTCCGTCACCATGGTAATAGTTACATGTATGTCCACTTTCATATCATGGAAACTCTTGCTGTTGAATAGTGTTTGTAATGCTAAATGTTGTAAAGTATTGTGCATTTAAGTCACTAATGTTAAAAGTTTGGATCATTTTGGGTTAATGAATAAAAAATGATAACACGTTGTATTGGACTATCCATACTTATGTGCTCGAATGAGTCCCTTTTTGGAGAACTGGAAAAAGGTCTGCCTCAGTCAAAGAAGCACGGACTCCGAAAAAAAGTAGAAAATGAGACAATATTCCACTAGAATACAGGAAGTACCAAAATTTAGAGTGCAATTCATAGCTCTGAATATACCCACTGAATCTTATAGCAAAAGATAGACATTCCCAAAAATTTCAACCCCCTCCCATTCTTTTAGGCTTCGTGCGCTCATACAAAGTCTGGGAAAATCTTTATTGAAAGACAACAACTTTGCACAGTTCGCCAGAAGTAGCCAAGTTCTAAATAAACCTCGTTTGAGCGAGCGCTGTGGCCAGCGACCAGTTAGGCCTAACGGTAGACTTGGCGCAAAGCTGTATAGGCCTACTAACGAGCTGTATTTTGACGATAGTCTTCACTGGTAACTGGTGACTCAGGCTAAATAAGGTCTGCCGCGGCAGTGTGACACAGGACTAACCAGCCCGTAATTTCATGCAAGTGTCTGAAGCTACCCTTGACTACAAGGTATATGCAGTATTTATGATTTGACCATTTTACCTCGACAAAACAGCTTGCAACTGCATGCATTTACCGTTCGCCAGTGTCTGGTGTCGATCCGCACCGGGTCCGAAAGGCTGCGGTCCCGAGTCTGGCAAAATAATTGCTGTCAAAATTTATTCGCCACATTTATTCAGCAAATTCGATAAAATTGTCCGTAGTTTGATTTTATTAAAATTAAGGCGCGCTGTCGATTATTTTATCCCCGTTTGCTGGCTGGTAACAGTACAGGCACTGCTCCAGTCGCACTGACGGCGTTTTCTCGGCCTGGGTTCCCGAATGAATTGTACTTCCGGGTTCGCAGCAAGTTCAAAAAGGCAGTGGTTCTTCGGGTGCGAATCGTGAGTGGCGCGTTCATTTAAGCTCTTTTCGAGTATGGATCTTGTATTAGTTATCGGGTAAGTACTTCTTGGATCCTTATAACATCCTCTAACCCTGTAATAAGAGTTAACAACGCGTAAGAGAAGGACTTCAAAGATGAACATCATTGAGCCTTCCACTTCGGCTTACAGCTCTCCTGTCGTATTGGTGGCTGAAAAGGATGGCCCCACAAGGTTGTGTGTTGACCACCGACGGCTTAATGCAGTGACCAAATTTGACAACGAGCCTATGGGTAACCCAGAAGCTATTACGGCGACTCTTTAAGGTCAAAGTTTCTTCTCGAAGTTCGACTTCACAAAGGGCTACTGGCAAATTCCCATGGATGAGGTGAGTAAAGAGAAAAAGGCATTTGTGACTCCTGGAGGCTCTTACCAGTTCCGCAAAATGCCGTTTGGCTTGGGGAATTCAGCGGCCACATTGAACAGGATGCTGAGAAGGATATTGGCAGGCTCAGATAATATCGAGCAGTATGTCGGCGACATGCTACTTCACACTGTCACCTGGGAAGAACATCTCCGCACACTGAGAGACTTGTTTCAGAGAGTAAAACGAGCAGCTTTGACAGTGAAACCGTCGAAATGCAGTATTGGATACGCAGAGGTGGAGTTCCTTGGACATCTGGTTGAGACGAACAAGATAGCTATTGACGACCAAAAGCTGATGAATATCCAGGATGCACCAACGCCATCTACTAAGACGGAAGTACGGTCGTTCCCAGGAATAACAGGGTACTGTCGGAAGTTTGTGCCTAATTATGGACGGATAGCCACACCGTTGACCGATTTACTACAGAAGGAAAAAATCAAAGAAAGTCGTGTGAACCGATAGTCATTACCAGGCATTCGGGAGCCCAATCCTACGAGTGCCAGACTTCAGACAGAGATTTATCGATGGCTTAGGGATAGTTTTACTGCAGGAGTTTGACGATTCGATATTCCCTGTTGCGTATGCCAGCCGGAAGCTTAAAGACAGTGAGCGGCATTCCTTTACTGAAGAGAAAGAGTGTTTAGCGATAGTGTTCGCTGTTAAACATTTTCAGTTTTATCTCTACGGTCCACAAACCACTGGTATGTATTCAGCGTTGTAAGATTGAAATTCCCAGAGTTATGCGATGGGCTATAGAGTTGCAGAATCATAAATTCCGTGTGGAGGATATCCCAGGAAAATGTAACGTCGGTGCAGACTATTTAAGTCGACTAGCAGAGCCTGCAAGTCAGGGAGCAATTTAGCGACGGATACAGGAGTAGATTTATGTTGATATACATGTATGCCAGATGATTTTGTGTTAGAAACGAATGTGCAAATCCGCCATATTTGATTTTGCCGCCGCCGTTGCATTGTGGGAAATGTATGCTTCTATCGCTAAGACAAGCGATTGTGTACAGTGTTGCCGGGTGTTGTTGCAACGAATGTTTAGCCCAGAAGCGGTTGATAAAGTTGTTTTATTTGAATTCTTATAAAAATTAGTTTTAAACGAATAACTAGTGCAGGAAACATGCAACTGTATTTTATTATAGAAATGTTTTGGAAATGAATTAAGTCAAAGTTGCCGCACCCCATCTCCGTCGACTGTGACTCCGAGGCCCAGTCTGCAACCTCCGACAGGTTCATACTCATACTCGAGATTTCATAGTCAAAATTGCCGGTGCTCACTGGAGTCATACTCAAAAAAGCGTATTTAATGTCGCATTTTGAGTAGACTGCAAACGTAATCAAATCTGAGAATCGTACTCGACTTCAGTTATGATGTGAAATGCAAAATCATGAAAAGTCGCGCTGATTCAGCGCTCCCTCTATTTGCATCGAGACTAGCAACTATATTATCGTCAGCTCTCGCTACAATGACAGGAGTATAACGTGGAATGCTGAGTGTTCTGTAACTGTTATTCACTGCCTCATTTACTCCTAAAAATAGCATTGTCACAACAACGATTGACGGCATATTGAAATTTTCTTTTTCATTAATGCAGTGGTGGGCCGGTGACTGCGGTGCGGGAGTCGGCCGGTTACCATATCACAGGTCTGCAACCAACATTTTTGAGGGAGAGTTCTAATTGAACATTTTCTTTGACGGCGGGAGGTCGAATTTCAAAAGTTTGTACCTTAATTGCCAGCGGTGGTCGGTGTTAAGAGCCCGAAACTTCAGTAAACAATGTTTTTGGGTGGCAGTTGTTTGGTTACTGGTCAACCCCTGTTCTCAGTGATGCGTAGAACCCATTGCCTTGTAGGCCTACGTTGATGTCAAAACTTTGATACTGTATCTTTGCGTTTTATTGGGATGTATCAGGTTTGTTGACGTTTAGCGCGTGAGTTAAAAAACTACACGTAGTACACTATAGGCAGGAATTCAGAGTTGATCAGTGAACGGGACGGCAAACAAAATCTTGAATATCATTAGGGGATTGAAGAATTATCGATGACTAAACTGTTATGTGAAATCTGACAGGGAAGCAAATTGGTTTTTTTTAAACTTTCCTCGTCTTTAGGACTAACTTATATTTAAGTTGCCTAGTCGGACAAGTAGAAATGAAAAGTACTTGTCTTGACCTATATGACACTTGTCCGCTGGTAATTAAACTCAAATTATACTTTTTAAACATATATGAATGTCGCACATTATACCTGTTACCACAAGCTCAATAAACATATGTAAGAGCATACATTACACAACTTTCAAATTTCGCAAAAGTTTATTGGAGTGGGATTTGGATTTCATCAGTGAACACGCCCCAAGTTTCCATGTTTTTTACAAGCTGCCCAGTGAGCCGTCGACTTTCCCAATGGACACTTAAACAACCATGCACGTGCTAATGATTGACAGGTCTTCTTACTGAATACTTTGAACTTGGACAACCAAACACATGCTACCGATTGACAGGTCTTCTTATTGAATACTTTGAACTGTGTAACATTTTATATACATTGTATACAGTATTTCATTTTGAATTCAAAGCCGACACCGCACGTGCCCGGCAATCGGGGGATACCACTTTTAGGCAATAGGGGTGCTCACTCAGGTGCCAAAATAATGAAGCAAAAATACATCTTGTAAAAAGTCATCAGGCAAATCAAAAGTTCAAAAAAAAAACAGTTTTTATCAACGTGGAGCGTGGACAGAATGTTTGACTTGGGCTAAAATTGATTTTTTGCGCTTTTGACTTTGGTTGGGCGCTTCCATTTTGGTGTCAGGAGTGAAGTTATTTAATTAAATTTAACTTGTTAAATGCATTTATCGTCATTATTTTGACACTTGTCTCTTTATTTTGAGACCAGTCCTTAGGGTTTATTTTGCATTACTCATCTCTATTTATAGCCTCTAGGGCCTACTTTTGTATTCATACGTTTCTCTACGGGACTCCTGATTGGTCGCCCATATTTCCTTTGTTCTGTTCAACGTGGTCTCTCATTCAGCCACCTACCTCGTCATCTACAAGACCTACGTTCGTTCTCTTCATTTTTTCCCCACCCCCCATCCCGGGTGTCGGTTCCACTTTCTCTTTGCTCGTATACATTTCCTGTTAGTTTTTTTTTTTTTCAAGTTTTGTTTTCATGTTCTGTACTTTTCCTTTAAGCCCTTCAGGCAGTTTTTTTGTTTTGTTCCCTCTTGCAGGGCTATTCATTGTACACGCCTGTGGGCGTTTTTTGCATGCCCATCTTGCAGAGTCTTAGTTAGTTTTATCTATTACGTCATAATAAATGACAATATTCGCAATCCTCCTCTTGTTTTACTCTGCAACATAGCTCGTGGCGTACCCCGGGCAAAATAGATTACGATAAAAACATGTGTTTACCAAGACGGGTACACCGACGCAAGTTGGCTTGGAGTCACAGTGGACCACGTCTTTTTTATTTCAATGCACATGGTAGTTATGTTTCGTGTACTGTCACGGGGAATCACAGAAACGTTCGCCACGGACGTGATATCCTTGTCAAGCCTGTGTCTCCTTCAATAAAGGACATGAGAATACGTATTTTACCGCTATAGTAAGGCAATGTCCCGGTTTCACTAAAACTGGCGTGAGTTCAAAACGCTTGAAACTACGCTAGGACCTAGCTAAAATCAAAACTTTGCCAGATTACGTGAGATACTGCCGTGTATTTGGCTAGACCTATTCGAATACAAATGCCTTGGATCGCGTCCAGTCATGGGCTCCTGCATTATCTAAACAACACTTTGCCGATTTGCCATGCATCGCATATTACCGATACTGATGACTAAACAAGTGAGTTATCACTGCCGCTTCGAAGAAGTTCTGATCGTCCAAATTTACTATAAAAATTTAACTTGTTCTGTCGGACAAGCTGCTCGGCCGTGAGCTTGTCCAGACCAACAAATTGCTGTCCCGGGAAGTCGGACTACCGTTAATGTCGAACAAACCGTTGCACACGCACTTCAATCACGGCCATCCCCACCCCACAGCTGATTTTGACCCTTGTAATGACTCGTCAACATGGGATTAACATTCGCCAGTAAGAAGGACTTTAAAACTTGGCGGCAATGAAGTGCGGTGAGTTTGAGTATGATTCGATTCTTATCACGGAGATTGGATACCAGGGCCAGGTAAACCAGTATAAACATATGTCTTGGATTGTACAAACTTTTAAAATTATAATTTTTATAAGATACTGATAATTTGTAACATTGAAAACGGCAGCTAAATATAATAACTTCTTCTGTATACAGGAACTCTCACGCTGCTGCTAGACATACATGTACATACTATCCCAGAATGCAATAGAGAGGAACTGGTGTGGGGCATGCGCATTGAGATTTGCACATTCGCTATTGAAAATCAAAGGAGACAAATGTAGAGTTCACCTTAAACACGATTGTAAAATCTCTGCGAATTCCTCGAGCTTGCCTCTATAGTTCATGTTGTACACGAGTGAATATCAAGATGAAGTTGGTCTGTTTCATATTGGGAGCCTTTGCCCGCTTGCATGTAACAGTCCCAAACAGTTATTTTTTAGAAAAAGATATAAAATGCAAGTCAAACGTGAGCTCATAATAAAGATAAAATGATAGAAAAATATTGGAGTTTTCTAAGTATAGAACAGCGAAAATATGCAAAAACTTTCGGGAACTTAGGAGAGTTCCTATTACGGAATATTTCATGCAACTGGTTTATTCGAAACATTCTATTTGCACAGTTTCTATTACTATGGGTGGTTCAGTTAACAAACAGAATTATTTAATGAGCTCATTTAATGCGGAGATTCTGTTAGTCATGCTGAAAAAGTAATACCACGTGACTTATAAGGTCCAGTAAACCGAAAATTAGCTTAGACCAATTCATTGTCTCATTAACAAACATTGCCAGTACGTGAACATTGACTTATTTTTATCTTTTCACGTGAAATGGCTCTGTTTTATACGAACAATACGTTTACGTTTTTACATCCGCTAGTTAGTTGGAAAGAATAGATTAAGGGGCCTTTTAAGAATGGCAGCAGGGTTGATTCGTGCAGGAGACGCAGAGAGTATCTGAGGAGAATAAATATACGTACACAAGAGAAATTTACTTGCACGAAAGAAGAAATTTCAACCTGAAACCATTTAATACATAACACAGTTTAAAATCATAGTTTGAAATAGTATCAAATACGCGACATTAGGACAATTTTCAACAAAATGTGGAAAAAACGATCGGAGAGATTTCACAAATTGGTCCACGCATGCAGGATTTTCTCAAACTAATTAGCTTGCATTGTCCACATCTCTGCAATCTGACTTGCAGAATCACTAAAGACAATAAGTGATATCAACTTGCAGTTATTGAAAAACATCTTTAAATTTGTCTAACCGCGTCCCGTGAAAAACGATGCAAACTCTTCCTAGCGATGTTATTTGTTGTATCCTTTTGTAACAATTTCGCATCTTCATGTATCCTTAATTTTGGCGTGAGCAGTATACGTACTGTACTTAGTCTCGGCATGAGAACTTGCTGTTTCCAACCAAAAGTACACCAGTGTTCATTACGAATATTTAAAGACATATAGGACAACGTTTAAGGGACGGACACGTGCACAATGGACAATGCTTTTATCCCAACCATCACGTTTGCTCCGTACAGTATCATCTCAAGTGTGCTCCCAACTATACAGTGATATCTGAAGTACGCCCCTACAGTAATATGCGAACTATGGACCATACAGCGACATCGGAAGTACGCTCCCTACAGTGATACCTGATTAGTGCTACCTACAGTTTACAATTACGTCTGAAATACACATGTATGCTCTCTGCAGTGACATCTGAAGTATGCTCCCTTCAGCGACATCTGAAACATGATCCCGATAGTGGTATTTTTTGCCTTTGCTCTTTCTCGTGGGATCAGTGTTAAAATCTCAACATGTGTCGTCACTGCACAAAAGTATAGTTCTATAAAACACTACTCACAGATTACATGTACGGTTGTGGTAATATGTCTAGTAACAGTCTGTTGAGTCAAATCATTCAGTGCTGTGCAGCTAAGCCTCGTCCCATCCATGCTCCGGTCGACCAATAAAACCGAAGAGTAGTTTGTAGAGCCGTTGTATGTAAACACCTCTCTTTTTGCTGCGTAGGAAGTGATCAACTCAGACGACCAAACCACCGAAGCAGTAGGATACACATGATCAGTAATGCAACTAATGCTACTGTTCTCAGCAATCGGGACAGTGTCTGCACTATCGTCAACGTAAGTGGGAAGTGGGCTTAAAATTTTAAAGATCAGCTTTGTAGGTCCGTCTGGAATTAAAAAAACAAATGTTGGATGCATTGATATCCGAAGTATGTTCCGTACAGTGACATCTAATGTATGCTCTCAACAGCGAGTATTGTTCCTACATGGACATCTGAAATATAAGACATGACACAAATAAGCAACCCTAAAAGCACACCATTTGCGATATATTCGTCGGCGCATTTCAACGCTACGCGTTGCTCTTGTTATAGGTTGACCAGCCCGGATGGGTCTGTCTATATAAATATAACTGGACCCGTCGTGATGGGTCCAGTTATATACATGTATAGGTTGACCCGCCGGGATGGTTCAGTCTAAATAAATAAAACTGGACCCATCACGACGCGTCTAGTTATATTAATATAACTAGACCCATCCCGAGGTATCAAGATATTAAATAAAACTAGACCCCCTCAAGACGGGTCCAGTTATATATATATAGATAGACCCATTCCGAATTTGGTGTACCCAGTTACAATCAGAGATTTCGCTGATCAACATTTACTGACAGGTGTGCCCACCTATAATTATAATTTATTGTGTAAACACGTATATTTATGTGGGTGTCCCCATTTTTGTCCATGAAAAGCAAACTTTTATTAGATAAGAAAAGTTCAAATTAAATGAGAAGCTGTTTACTGCTCTTAGCAATCGACAATGTGTCCGCACTATCGAGAATGTACGTATGAATTGGACTAAAAATCACAAAGCTCAGTTTTGTAGGTCCGACTGAAAATAAGAAAAAAAAATGTTGCACGCGTCAGAACTAAAGTAAAAGGTTACGAATTGTAATGAGGTACAATCAGAAACATACATATCTGATCGTGAAAGAAGTCAGAGAAAATCGAGTTATGTCTTTACTCTCATCAAATCCTTTGTTGATAGCCCTTATCGTGGTGGGATGCTCTTACAAATTGGAACATCGCTACCATTAACAACACCAGTTAATGTTTCAGAAGTTATTGGAGTTGATCAATTCTAAACCATTGGCTGTGGCTTGTCTCTGTCTCTCTTTGTCTCTTTTTCCATCTCCCGCTACCTCCCCCCCCCTCTCTTCTACTTGCTTTTCCTTGTCTCAATTGAGGGCATTGATCCAAAGATGCCCTCAAGACTTGTTGCTTCTTAAAGCAAGATTTCTCTAAGTTGGGTAATAATATAGAGTGTGCTCATGCATAAGACTTGCCAGTTACGTGAATTGTAACCGAAGAGTTAGCGAACAGGTATTGTATTGTTGGAAGCCAAGCAGATGATCGTGACACAGTTGTAGTTGTTTGTAATGTTTAGCGTCACCTCAGATCTAAAGATTCCCCTGCCTCTTTCTTCAGTATCGACTGTGGTAACGAAGGGATGGTTCTAAAAAAAATCGACCACTACACCCCACGACCCCCTAGACTCACGGCCAACATCCCTCACTATACGACTCATAATCCGCTCGACCCACGACATGTCCCAATAGATGTACATGTATCTTTACGTTGTTGCACATTTCGTAATGGTATTACGTCGCCGAATGACTTCCCCATGAGACTTACCTACACGCGAATCCGCTCTGGCTGAAGACAGGTGGTTAAAAACAAAAATTAAGTGGTATCAGAACATTGATTTGACCAAAATAGCGAATTGTGAGCGTGCTATCGTTGTCACGGAAACAGTTTCACGAGCGGCTAACTAAAGTTAGGGAGAGTACGTTAACGTGAATGGACGTATTTCCACAGTTTCATCATTTACTCGTTTACTTCATGTAACGCTGATATACTTTTTAGTTCACAGTTTGTTTTATAATCTGTATTTACTGAAAAAATTAGATATTCGTCGGTACCTCGCACTCCCTCAAAAAAGCTTGAATCTGCAACTAACTGAAGAGCAGACGAGACGATTACACTGAGAGGTCCTTATTTGATTTGATTTGGTAGCGTTATTTTTTCTGTTTTTGGCTTTCAAATTAGCCGAACCGACTATCTTGATTGCAAAAAACAGGGACAGGCGAGCGAAGCTCACGGTCAGACTCGTTGGTCCTGCAAATCAGCTGACGTTCTATATTCAGATCAAGTCACGCTTGAGTAGATTACGTCGAGGGGTTGTGGGCCGTGGGTCGAAGGGGTCCTTAGATTGGTTCTAAAATTCGCCCTCTGCAGGGCAAAATGTTTTGTTTTAAAATCGAGGTCCCCTAGCGCAATGGTTATCGTGTAGCCGAAGTCATCTATTTTGTTGACACGTGACGACACAAAATCATTTTCTCCTGTCTGGCAATCTGATGCACATGTTAACGTAAGTAATGCGTGAAAATTGATCGATTCATCGATGATTTTGAGATGTAGGCTAGAAGCTAAACTTAAAACAAATGTTCGATGCATTAGTGAACTTAAATGAAGACTGAAATTGGTAAGCATATTTTTTTCCGATCCCAACTGCAAACTTCACGAAATCAGTTGTTGAGCCTCTAATACAATGCCATCATCGTAAAAATTGACGTAGGCTTGTGAAATTCTGTCAGTTGTACATGTATACGAGAGGGGGGCCGAGTAGCCACCTTAAAAGCGAGTCTGCAATAAAGGGAAATGTCTCCAAACTACATGTTGACCATAATGGAATGAAAGTTGACATTAGACTCTCGGTTTTTGTGATTTTCACTCAATTTAATTTCAAGGTAATGCAAGTTCTCTTGATTTTGCTGCCAGCAGCAATAGGTCCTAACACGAATGCGCAACCAATTGAACAGTCCGAAGCAATATTCCAGTCAGCACGGGAGGGTGTGTCATTGGCGCTGGCCAGTGGCGGTGGGGTTGGCGAAAACGATGGCTATAGGGGAATCTCACATTTTGGACATATTTGGGGTTTACGACCTAACAGTAGGGTCTCTCGCATTACGGGCTCTCTTAGAGTACTGAGTACTCGGTACAAGCTTACGGTGAGGCGTCTTACACGAGTCCGTCCTCTAAAGTTATTTACAGCTGTACAGATTAGTGTTGACCCATGCATTATCCAGTCAACTGATAGGACAGAAGAGATTCGAGCTGTTGTATGTGGTTAAGTCTCTTGTCGTGTAGGAAGTAATAGAGTTCGACGACGACCAACTAACTAAAGCATCCGAATACACATGGCCGGTTATGCAGCTGATGTTATGGTTCTCAACAATCGAGACTGTGTAATCCCCATCGTCAAGGTAGGTGAGAAATGGTTCCAAGATTGCAAATATCAGTTTGGTTGGACCGGCGGAAATTTAGAATACGTTGAAATATTGGGAGGGGACTTTACAATTCATGTTCGATTTTATGCACCTATAGTCAGGCTTGCTTAATGTGGTCTTGATCATTTTCAAATGTTACAAGCTAAAAAAGAATGCAAAATTAATGCCCAGTAAGATTCATGAGACTATTGTTATGTAAAGCAAAGAAAGCGTTTCTCTATATTTGAGGCATTTGAAGTCTTTATTCATAGTTTGCATTGGCCCGTTGAAGTGTTGCAACGTGCCCTACACTGTACCGGGGTTTTCCGTAGAAAAGCCGCTGAGCGTGTATTCGGAAAATGAAAATTTTCAGGCTTTTTAGTGACACCAATAAACGCCCGGGCGTTTATTCGGAAAAAGGGGCTGGTAAATGGAAAGTCATAACTTTGGTTACGTAACTACCAGCATGAAGCGAGATATGTATTTTTGTAAGTGAAACAGCCCTTCTGGGTGGATTGGTAGTTCTTAAAAGTACTGTTCTGAATACTTTAATACCTGTTAACAACGTCAATTGTTCCAATATCTGCGCAGCTGGACAAGAAAATTAATATTCATGACACTTCTAGACCTCCTTGAAGCAAACATGATCGCACCCAAGGTCGCTTGAATACTGAGTGTTGTAATAAATTAACACGTTTGAGCCAACTCTCTCGAAGGGGAGGGGGGCTCAGATATCAGCAGAATAGTGTTCCCTGCCCAATTTTCCGAACAGAAGGTTCACAGCCTAGACCCCGAACTTTCTGGCTCCTGTGCTTTGCCCAATTCCCCGAGGAAACATGTTGGTCCCCCTTATGGTATCCTAGATCCGCCACTGCATACAGACAGTAATGATGAGGCGAGGTCCTTATTTCAACACTGACAAATCTGTTTTGCTTATGAACGCACACCTGGGCCACTGGACAGAAACTGGATCCGCAGAGTTTCAAAAACTGAATATTGGCTTAAAGATAATTCCAGCCAGAATGACCGGTTTCCTTCAGCCACTTGATGTTTCTGTTAACACTCTGTTCAAAGCTAAAGGTCTCGAGATCAGTATCAGTATTGGCTTGAAACGGCGAGAAAGAATATACCCCGAGAGGGTATCGCCGCCGCCCCGCTCAATGAGAATTTGTATCTTCAGCCATGCGGCAAGTCCCGCAAGACATCATTATCAAAGCGTTTGAATGTTACAGCATAGCTGCTGATGAGCAAATGGTCTCTACCTTATTCATGAACGCCCGGATTCGCGAACACATGGGGTATAACGCGGATATCCAAGAGATGGGCGCAAGTCACTGGATCTTTTCATCGACTCGTAGATGGAATGAGTCACTCGGAGGACGAGCTAGTTGAAAATAATGATATGAACTGAATACACGCAGATTTAGAGGTTTCCTGACTGGTTTTTTACTTAAAAGTGTTTTTTGAATTTTTTATGTTAATAAACATATAGTTAAAAATATAATATAAATAAAATAATAATATAGTTTGGCAACACTTTGTTCGATTTTATAAATGATAAATGCTCCAAAATAGCTGAATTTGTGGCTAAGTTGACGCTAAGTAAGCTTTTAAGAGAAAATAAACACCCCACTTTCTGAACACTTGACACGGGAACTTGCAACACCAAATAAACGCCCATTTCCGAATAAAGGCACATGGGCTATTCATCGTGTGTGCCTATTTATGGAAAATCCCGAGTACTAAATGCATTCTTACCGGCTACGAGAAGTGTAATAGACGAGTTAGCGGAGAGGTACTTTTGTCTTTCGTCGAAAGCTGTGCATGTAATGATGACACCATGGTTATCCTTCGTAATGTTTAGCTTCACCGTTGTCTCATAATTTTCACTGCTCAATTCAACAACTGAAGAATGCGGTAGTATAGACTTTTGGCCTGTCCTGGGATTGGACATTGACAAAGTCATATCCACGGGGTCATAGCAGCAAGTGGCACATATTATCTCAAGAGATGTGCCGAGCGTTGCGACGAGAGAACGGTTGGTTAACTTTCTACCTCCCCTTTGCTTTAATGAAGGCACGCTGGGTCCTTCTGTAATTAAGATCACATCCAAAACAAGGTTGCAAGATGGTCGTACAGAGACAGATATATTAGCGGCTCCTGCTATAATTGTTCCGTTTGTACATGTATAATAAAGATAAGGACAAGCATTTACTAGGCTCGCGCTAGCCGTTCACCAGTTCGCCATTGGCAATTTCTGAGCGGAACTGGCTATGGTAGATTTAAGTCCATTCGTCAACTTGTCGAATGCTTTTTTGCTTGACAATAAGAATTTATTTCGGGAAACCTACTCGCGTGCCGACTCACAGTTAGCTCGAATCAAGTCGCGCTTCAAACTATATTGTTACTTCGATTCCCAGGCTTAAAATAGCAAGCAAATGTTCTATTTCGTGTTCGTCACTCTCCTGTTAATTTCGTATTGGTCAGGACTATTTCGGCGGCGGCCGAAAGAAAGAAAGCAATGAATTTTACATTCATTATTCTACACGAGCTTTATTTCGCAAGTCACAAATTATGCTAATGTTTTGGACCTAAATGTCTTGCTTATCAAAATGCTTACGAGGCCGGTGTATTCCCGCCGTAACCTAGGAAAAGGGGGAATCCCTGCCCAAATTTTTATGTCGAAATAAATGAAATGCGTAACCCGGGGATAGGGGTAACCTACATGTATATCCATTTTGGGTGAGCATAAATGAGTTGCCCATGTGGCCGGCGTACTCCCGCTGTAACCCGGGGATAGGGGGAATCTCTGCCCATTTTGGTCAACATCGTGTCCACGCATACCCCTGCCGTAACCAGGCATAGGGGGGAAGTGCTTGACTAATGATTTTTGAAAATACCTAAAATATTTCAGAGGCTTAAGCCATTTTGGCTATTGCCTTTTAAAATAGAGCATAGATTTTATTGGAAGCCGTGTGATGTGCACCCAAGGTATCATACCCATGAGACCTGTATCGTTGTATTCAGGAAAGACGTAGGAAAACAATCAAGGCGTCAAATAGGCGGGAACCATGCAATCAGCTTACATCCGCTGATTCGTTCTCGCAAGTTAGAAAAACTGCGACCTGCATAGCACATCATCTGCCATGGGTAACAATTCATATAAGCGGGAAATCCCTTCCTGATATAACGTATCTTCAATCACAACAATATTTTATCAACTGCTGCCACCTGGAGTTTCCCGTGATGTACATGTACATGCATCACCAAAAATTTTATCAATAAATGAATCGGTGCGTTGTTCATCAAGTGTCTTCGTATCTAGGACGGAAAGATGAGGCGATCACAAAGTCTATAAAGCGTACGTTTGCGACAGCTGAAAAAAAATCTATAACAACCCCTTAAAACGTTCGTCGTCTTCTCATTATGGCCCATTCACACGTATCATGCTGATCCCTGTCGTAGAACTCGGGCTCGTTTAAAGCCAGTGTACCTCAGTCCGAAATAATAGTCGCCAAAATTGCCCAAGATTTCGCACGCATCAACTTGTTCCTATTGCTTTGAATAATCAACAGCATCTACGATTATACGTTGAATATGAAGTTTTACACAAGTGGTGATTTAAACAGGTGATCAGTGGCATTTTACTGAAAAGGAAACCAAACAATTCTGTTCCATATTCAAATAAAAATAGTCGATTAATTTGCAAATTTACAGCAATTCGTGTGACTTCATAATGTGTTGTTATTGAAGTGAATTCTGGGAAGGGTGTGACCTGTTGAACATTCTGTGACATCACTGAAAACTCGGGTCACCTGATGTCATCTTACCTTTGACGAGAGTGTAGTGACCATTCTAACAAAACTTTGAGGCACAAGAAATATACAAACGTGCACAAAGGTTGGATCTCTTGCGTCTATCTAAGCCTTCAATGGGTATGAAAACAACTGACTTCGCTGCCGCACTCCGTATTTGAAACATCTGTTTGTCACTTTTTATGAACATACATGTAAAACGTCTTGGTCAATAGTAACCGGCTGAAACAGTAATTGGAACGTCATTCATAGAAACACAGTCGTCGTTGTATTTGGAATACTTTAACGCCATCTTTCCAAATTACAACAAAATCTTCAGTGATCAAATGACGCTAACTAGCATTCTCTTAATTTGAATGTGCAAAAATTTTAAAAAAGCTTCAAGACTTCTTTTTTACAGTACTTTCCAGATAAAGTTTAACCTACATGTACAACTTCATGAGCAATGGCGGCGCCATCAGCATATTCAAGTTTTAAGTTGATATTGTGCAGGAAGTCACTCCTTTTTAATTTCCCACGAGAATACCATGCATTTCATTTTGGTCCTAAACACAGCAGTTCCTATTTTAAATGTGTGTGATCGACACAAACAACAGCACACCAGGCAGAAGTAAGGTCTAAGCTATTGATGTGCGCAAAACATACCAAACAATGAGTGACAGGCAAAACTAACACAACAAAAATGAATATCATCGCCGGCTGGTTCTAAAACCTGCACATCTTTAGACCCACGAACGCCTCGACCCACAAGCCCCTTTATCCTGGACCTGCGACCCCTCAAGCCATAACGTACATGACCCAAACCCGGTTCGGCTCTGTCAGAGTATCGACTCACAGTCGGCTTTGCTGGGTCTGTACAACTGCACAAACTGGTACAACCAGCAACAGACAGCCACACGTTTTAAAACGCGCCTTATACAAGGCGTATAATAAACAAACCATGAACAACGAACCTTTTCTGAGAGACAAAGCAGACGGAACTCCAAGCACCAAAAACAGGCCGATTCTCCTTTCGTCCCATACCAGGAAAGGAACGCCGACGATGGACAGGAACCACGAAGTATTTTTCAGTTTGGCGGATCAGAGCGTGACTACAGCTGGCCAGGAAAGTTGGCACGGGAGCTGCAGCTGATGACAAATCTTAAATTTTAGTAAATCTTAAAGTAAAAGTTAAATTTGTCTCAAAACCAATTCAGGAAAGAGATTATTAAGTTTGACGTAAATGTTTGACATACATTTTGTCTTAATTTTGAGTACCTTACCGAAAGTGGAAGTTTCAAACTTTAGAAATTAAAACGAATCTTAAACTTAAGTAAAAAATTAACTTGAGTCAGTTTCTTGGAGCAGGCCCCTACTCTGGGGAACCAGCTGGTGCACTAAAGTTTTCGTCCGTTGTAACAATGTCTCTCGCGCAAAGCTCAAAATTCCAATTCATTACATTCAAGACATGGGTTGTGCTGCACTGAAATAAGTGGGGGCTTTAGCTGCCTACCCCCTATTGTGCCCCGCCCATGCAACATTATTTTTCAATAGAGTAAGTTCAATAAAACGTCTTTAACGACGGTCCCATACCTGAACATTAATAATTACAAAATTGGCGACAATGAAGCATGAATCATGGGGAAATGCACAACGTTCAGCTAAGAATAACACTGATTTTATCTCAGACAACACGTCAACAGTTTTCAGACGCAAAAATCTGCAAGGCTAATGCTCGTAGACCTCTCTGTTCAACCACGTGACATAAGATTGGTCTTAAGGGAAAGTCACTCAGTGACGTAATAAGATGATGAGATACGTAAAATGCGCAAAAATATCTATATTGAAAGAGCTGTCATGGGTCGAGGGGGTCGCGGGTTGTGGGGGTTGACGCGACGAAATTCGTCATATTGAAAATTGTCTATCTTCATTTGATTGGAAAGGCAATACACAAGTGTGCGAAACTTAGCCATTGCATACGCGGCATACGCAATTAACAGCCAACCGATCACCTAGAACCGCAGGTAAGTCTAAACGATAGAGATGGGGACAAAATACCAATGGATAAAAATGATCGACAAGTTAGCGCAATGAATGGGTATTCATCTTTTAAACTACCGTCCGATGTACATGTAAAACAAAAATGCACAAGGTGTTTTATGGTTTAAAGTCACATTAGTATAACCCATCGCAAAGCTGGCTGCACGGTTTTGCCTGTGGGTGCTTCTAAGGTATATCCCAAGTGTCCCAAGGGTAGTTGCCAAAAGATGAATCAGTTCTCTCTGAATCGTCACATACATTCGAGTAGCTAGGTATGCGGCACCTGGGCCCTTACTCGAGCCAAGCCAGCTCTGTTTTATTTATGTAGAACTGCCGCAGTCTGAGTGCAATAATTGTAAACTAGAAAGATTTTTGTCACGGCGTGACAATAACGGACTCTGCGCGTGCGTATTACTGGAATTATTATGGGAAGTTACTGACAGCAACCCGTTTACCAATATGAAAGGGAATTCTTTAAAATTATAGGAGAAATTACATATTAATTTTTTGATAACCTTTCCACTAATTGACCTATCCCGGGGCATTATGAGCCCGATGAGGGAGCAATTGTTAACTCGATTAAAAGTGTGGTTAATGCTAATAATCACAGATGTTTTATTTTAAGCACTTCAGAATACAAGTTGAATGAAGTGGTCAAACTTTCAGAAGAAAAAATTACCTAATGACCCCATGGGTGCACCAAATGACCTGAAAATTTAGAATTCAAACTCAATAGCATTTAGTAAACAGATATGTAATTCTGAAGTCTCTAGCTCAAAATTTTAGTTTGCACTCAATGATCTTTGACCTATTTTTTTTCTGATTGGTTAGGCCTTTTGTGAAGTAAAGTAGGTTATTCACTAGGCATGTTGACTTACACCAGTGTGCTGAAATTGAAAAGAATACCTTGAAAAACGTAAGAGATATAACATTTTGAACGTTACATGACCTTTGCACAAATTGACCTTATCCGGTGCATTTTAAGCATCCTTTGGAGAATTATTGCAAAGCCCATGGAAAATGTGTTTAACGCTGAGAATCACAGTTGTCTAACGGTTGACACATCAGAATAGTTGCCGATTGAAAAGGTCAAATTTTCAGAAGAAAAATGCACCTAATGACCCCATGTTTGCACTAAATGACCTGAAACTTTGGATTCCGATATGATTTACTTGTGGCAATCAGACCTGTCAATTTGAATTGTCAAGCTCAACATTTTAGTTTGCACCTAATGACCTTTGACCAGTTTCACCTGATTGGATGACCCGATTACTTAGAAAAGTATTTTCTAAGTTGCCTTGTTTACTTATACCTGTGCACCGAATTTGAAAAGAATAGCTTTAAAAATGAAGAAGGACTAGCATTCTGAAAATTACATGACTCTTGCACCAAATGACCTCTTCCGTAGCAATATGGATTATGATTACATAACGAATCGAAATTTATTTACTGTCAAAAATCACATGCAGAATTTAAAGAACACACCTTCACCCATTTTGGAGTTATTAAGCCTCAAAGTTGGTCGGAAGAAGAATAAGAATAAGAAGAATAAGAATAACATTGAAGAAAACCCAGGAACAACAGTATTCTGCGCTTACACGCGCAGAGTAATAAGAAGAATAAGAATAACATTGAAGAAAACCCAGGAACAAGAGTACTCTGCGATTACACGCGCAGAGTAACAAGATGATATTACACGCTTAATACATGTAACATTTATACTGGCGATCAAAAACATCCAGTCACTAATTGTAGTTGATATAATTCAGTGGCGGGCCTAGAACGTCATAAAGGGGGGCCAACATTTTGTCTCGGGCAATTTGCGGAAAGCACGATTGCATGCGCGCACACAAAAAGATACAAAAGGGGCTCGAATTCTCTGGACTTTCTACTAAAAAACGGAGGACTAAAAGAAAAACGGGAAAAGGATTACGTAGGTAATCTGAGTCGGACACTTGCAATGGGGTATGAGCGTTCCCTCCCCCCTCAGCTGCATATTGATTGCCTTGGTTAATTAATGAACTCAATATTTCATCAAGCTCTTGCTGTTATGCGTCAGCGAATGGGGCAGACCCCCTGCCCCCCTTAAATCCGACTATTTAATTGTTAATCAATTACAACGCGCACGTGACACTGTACGACCAGATTTCCAGTTGAATTTCAACGCATGAAATAAAAAGTATTACCAGACTTTTATTTTTTATTGTTGAGCCTTTTAGTCATCATCTAAAAATTTTGTTAAGGCTTGTTACATGTATATCCTTACCATAAACTTAGTTTAAATATTGATTCTTAAGTTTGGTGCTACAACAAAACGGGTCACCCTACGACGAAGGGTACAGTCCTATCTCCATTTCTTTGAAAATTATATTTTTGGACTCGGTAATCAATATCATACATGCCTAAACAGTATTGAATATCAGTTCTTTATACCAAAAGAGGTCGTAGAATGAAAAATAAGTGGAGAGGTCATTGAGTGCACTGTGGCAATAGGTAACGTTTTCGATGGATATGAATCCACTGAAGAAATTTCAGCCAATTCTATGACGGGTCTTGCAGATATTTTTGGTTGTGTAGGTTCTCTCAGAAGATGCTTCCTAATATAATTATTGAAATGCCATTTTTTGCAGCCATGACCAAAGGAAGTTACAACATGACACACCCAAAGTCGACAATTATATACACAAAACGTTCCGAGATATATCCTACATACATGTACATTTATACCACAATACTAGCGTCGAATGTCAAATACAACCCTGTAATAACCCATAAAGTTATCTCACTAGTGAGATAACAGTTTGGCGGGAAACCGAGGCCGGTTTCGAACCCGGGCCTGAAGAGTTCGGGTGGCCGACTTTATCACTACACCACTCAGCGGCTGACGAGCACGCGCAATAATCCCATGTTTAACAAACGGCGTTGTACTGACATTTATACGTTATAAGACATAAGACGCATAATTTCCATCAAAACGAAAATTTTCTCTCATATTGTCTCGCGTGTAAATCACCGATCTACAATTTGAAAGCGGGATCCTTTGAGTTGAGAATTATACTCAGTTACCAGTGGTAACCTACATTTACTTTAGCAGACGATAGTTTCCCGGCCGAAGCTTAGCGTGATAAAATGTGTTTTAAGCTATAATAGTTGGTAAACCTTACATTATAAATTCATTTTTTTCCTATTTTATTCAATTTTTCATTTGGTTTTGAGTTAAAGCATTATTTGACAAAAAATAGCTCGGCTTTACTTAAAAGGTCACGACCTCCGACCCGGGATTCTGACATAGAAAGCAGTAACAAAGCCGAGGCGAGTTGAGAAAGGTAATTCGTTTCATTGCAATGTTTCTCGTTTAGTATGTGGTGTAAATAGATTATTACATGGCGAAGTCGTTATCTCCCTTTATCTAGAGCCCGAGTGGATTTTGGAGAATTATCGCCCGAATATGAACTTATTTGCAACATCGCAGCAATACCGTGCTGCCGTGTTACTCTATGACGTCATACATGTATGTATGCCAAGTACGGCATCCAAGTCGGGTAATCGACAAGACAATCTGTAAGAGTGTCGAAGAACCAGTAAAGTTTTATGTCGTAATAAATTGATCAGATCTTTAAGTTTGTGAAATATATAATTTAAAGCACTGAAAAATTCAATATTGTTAATGTTTTGGGAATCTTAGGAACAATCGATCCGGCAATATAAACATTGTTACATTGCCTGAACAGTAGTGTAGCAGTGCGTCGTTTTAGCTTCAATGGATTTCTAAGTTTCTTGGTGTACTTTTCGTGCCTTAGCTTCTGGACTGTAAATAGTAATAGAAACATTTCCCCGTGTGGATTGCATGGCTGCAGTTTTATGCGTTTATCAAGAATTGTTTCAGGTATGAAAAGAATAGGATTACCTGAAACCTGCATGGTGATGATTGACGTGAAAGTTTGTAAATTGTCAGCCTGGGAATTTTCAGCCCAGCACATCAATTTCCCGTTGTTGTAATCCATGAAAGGGTACAACACTTTGGTACCACTATATGTGTTCCCCACTGGTGGTACAGGAGGCAGCTGTGAGCTCCACGTGTTATTACGGTTAGTTATTTTGCAGTATATATTCGCACTCGGTTTAACCTCATCAGTGACGCAATGAATTGTGAACTTGATTCCTTTCGGCATCACACAAATTGTTTTGTCGAGAGTGGAACAGTTGTAGATTCCATCGAATTTACACTTCAGCAAATCGGGTCCATCTGCAATATTAGTTTTATTAAGGGGAATGTCAAATGCTTGATGTAATACAAACCACACCTTCCCTTTTGGAACAGTTAAACGTGGCTACATGCATGTATTATGAGGACTTCAAAATCACAACTTGCAGCTGTATTACAGTTACTTCCCTGCGTAACAGTTTTGAGACGTGTCCTAATGTGAAATGTGAAAACGAAAAACGCACGGCTGAGGGATTCTCAGTGAAATTTTCTTAATAGTTGTGGTTTGATCGCTCGGTTTTCTCATCAGGTTGTAGAGTGTAGCTTTAGACTCGGGTACCAAAGCCAGTTGGGTGTCATTCATGCATTTAAGTTCTGAAGGGGGTTAAATGCGGGGTATATTTGTGTAACTGGAGACCGATCTCCTTCCTTAATACTTCTAACAAAGATACTATTGCGTAGTTCTCGCGGTAATGAAAGATTTGTCGACTAGCAAGATTCAAATAGGTGTACTTACATGTATATCAAAGTTCATACTTGCAAGACAAAAACATGGGAACTATTCATATGTTTATGCGTTACATTGACAGGTGTAACTTTCCATGGGCAAGTTTCATGAAAAAGTGACGTAAGACTTAAAACAGAATTGTGATCTTACACTCTACACAACAATTTATGAAAAATTGCAAAATCATTGACACTACGTGTCTGATGTTTTGTTCAACACCGTGTTTAGTAATTCAAACATCAAAACTCAGGTCCATCTGCAGCATCAGTGTCATTAGGAGAAATGTGGAATCCCTCTTGTATTACCAGGCGCGTAGTTAGTCATGTTTGATTTGGCCACACTAATCATGTCACAACATTTGAGGTTGACAAATGTTCGGCGTTTATGTGTGGTTGTCATAGTTTACCAAAACGTGTGGCATTGGTTGTGTACCAAATGTGTCAAGTAATGTATGCAGCTAAGTTCTCAGGCTTTAGGTGGAAGTTGCATGTCGGCTAATTCCATATATCTTGTTTGGTCATATTAGTTAGAAGCACAAAATATAGAGACGATGTGAATATGAAGTACGTTGAAAATTGCCAGATAGATTTTTAAATCTATCTGGCAATTTTCAACTTAAAAGTTCTGTGTAGAAAAATATCTGCCGAAATCGTGCAAAATGGTCCAGTAAGTATTGTTACGCAGTGTTGGGGAACAACACTGCATGACGCGGGCTATATGAGCCCTAAAGTACTTCATTAGCGCGCAGGTCTTTTCAGAATTTTTCGTTTTCAGATCTACACGTTGTCATTGAGTTCAACTGCAGTTTGCTTAGCTATAAATGTACATTAGCACGGTTGGGGGAACGCAAGTACATGTACATTCTACGCTACCTATAGTGGTATACGAAGAATGTTTCCTACAGTGGAACCAGAAGTACAAAAAGTGACACCTGAAGTAATTGAGCTCCCCAGCGTGATATCCGAAGTACGCTCTCTAGAGACACATCTGAAGTCAATTCCCCCGAAGTTTCTTCCCTACAGCGAGACCTGGAGTGGGCTCCCTGCATAGAAATTCCAAATGTGCTCTCTACATTGATACCAGAAGTACGTAGTGATATCTGAACTAGACTCTCGACTGTGGATTTCATTGTATTTGCTTTTCCTTGTGGGATGAGTGTTAAAATCTCACATGTGTAAAAACTGTAATCACTGCGCAAAAGTATAGTTCCATAAAAGTGTACTCACAGAATACGGTTGCAGTAAGATGTCTACTAACTGTCTGTTGAGTCAAATTATTTACAGCTGTACAGTTAAGGTTCGTTCCATCCAAGCTCCGGTCGACTGATAAAACCGAAGAGTAGTTTTTAGGGCCGTTAATTTTGGAGGGAGTTGACGCGTAGGAAAGAGTCAAATTCCACGACGACCAAGTCACCGAAGCAGCTGGATACACGTGGTCGGTCATGCAACGGATTTTACTGTTCTCAGCAATCGACACTGTGTCCGCACTATCGTTAATGTACGTGGGTCTTGGGCTAAAAATCGCAAATGTCAATCGTGTAGGTCCACCTGGAAATAAAGAAAAATGTGTCATGCATAACCCTATCTAAGAGGTTGCAATTAGTAATGAGATAAAATCAAAATTACACACACATGACTGTGGAAGTGAAGCAAGGTATGTTTTAATAGAGTTCTAGTTAATGCTCTGATGAAACTGCTACGGTTACGTTTTACAGGTTATTGTTAATGGCTAATCCTAAAGCATTACGTAGGATTGGCCAATGGTCAAGCATTACCTACGATTGGCCAATCGTAAAGCACGTGATCACACGCCGGTGGAATGAACTGTCATTTCTTCCAAGCTTACAGTGGCGTATTTAGGGGCACGAATTTCTGAGAATGTGCACCTTTTACTAAAAAACAAATGGAGGACTAAAAAGTACTGCACCGGTGGTCTCAATCGGGTCTGAGAACCCCCTGTAAAGTCTGGATAATTGTGAACATAGGCTGTTACGCCGCCGGCGTCAGTGTTCAGCGATTGTTTCCGGAACATTTATGTGCAAATGAACTGCTGTGTTGGCTGGGTGCATTCAAATGTTCGACCTGGGTACGGCTGTCGAGAGCCAGCCGTGACACAGTGTAGACGTGTTAGAAGCTGTTCACAGAAGTGGATTAACGTTTGTGTCTGCAGTAGACATGGGACATTCAGCGGACATAGATGATGGGGTCGGATGCTGACCACAAAAGAATGTGCACGGACTGTGTGAAATAAGATGAACTTTTGACTCAGTAAGACTAGTTTGGGGTACCAGGTAGAGAGTGATCTACCAAGTGACGAAACTTATTGAGTGTAAATGTTCGTTTTTGAATGTTGAAGCTTCATTAAATATTATTTCTTTTAAAGTTAATGTTTCTATTAAATTGCCTCATTAAAGTCACGCCGTGACATTTTGGGTTCCTCTCCGGGAAAAAAAGAAACTAAAGCAAATGGAATTGTTCATTTAGTGGAAAACCAGACAGTTGTGGTAGAGCATAGTAATTAGTAGAAATATATGTCGAGCAATGAGTGAGTTGGCGCTTCATATTTGTTGTCGCTATTGACGTGCATTACAATTAGTACCGCTTCCCTAGGGTATTTTGTACTTGACATAAGAATCTGGGGTAATAGAAGCGGCGAGGAGAAATGTTTACGTCGCCCATAGCCAGCGTAACCCTTCAACCACGCCAGCGTCGGTTCGTATACTTTAAAATTTGCGAGTGTAGTTTTTGGGAACTGCTCTTCAATTTTATAAACCTTAACCAAATTTTCCACAGGTGAGCAAATTTTTAAATTAAACGACAGTCGGGTTTATTTTAGATACCTATGATAAAAATGATGTTGTACGTGGGTTTTTTTATAGTTTCCGTCAAGTTTGGAACAAGTGAATGGAACACACCGGGTGTTAGGTTTACTTATCTGGCCCGTGTATAGTCGATGAGAGTTCGTTTTGGTATTCAGTGGTAGATATTGTGTTTAGGGCTCATTGACTAGTTTGGGGGGTTGCTCAAAAGTTTCGTACGGAAGACTGAGTGAGTAGTGGTCGGCTGCCAGTGGCTTGTTTTACCGTTCGATGTCTTAGTTAGTTACGTAGTTAGGTTCCGGTAGTTAGACAGAGGTCGCTGCTTGTGTTGATTACTTAAGCACTTTCAATAGAGACCTTGACATTTTCTGTACTGATTTAGGTAGAGTTAAATTTTGAGAGGAGAGACAAGCAACGTTGATATTTGCAAATTTTGCTCTGGTACAGAGGCTGAGATATTAGTTTCATCGGTGAGTTGTTAATTGCTGCTTAGGGTTAGTCAGTGGTCAGTCTTTAGTGATGGATTTCGATAAGTGGGTAAGTATGAGCGAGAGGTTAGGTTCGTCGGGCGCAGACTTGGTCCAGTAAATTGACAAGAGAGAGAGCGGGAGGCGCAAGAGCGGGAGGCACGTGAGCAGGAGCAGGTGTAAGGGGAACAGCAGGAATACGAGTTGAATGTTATGAAGCTGCAGATTGAGCTGTCAAAGGTAAGAAATGCAGGGACTAAGGTAAACCACTTGAGTCTATTGTTAAAACTCCCAAGGGTCCGAGGTTGCCTTATTTTGACGATTTTAGAGATAATATGGACGCTTACTTGAGTAGGTTTGAGAGGTATGGCAATAGTAATAAGTGGTGCCATGAAGACTATGCGATGCATCTTGGTAATTTGGTTAGAGGTAAGGCGCTAGGCGTGTATCATCGAATGCCGACATGTGATGTAAACGACTACGACACACTGAAAGGTGCGTAATTGAAGCGTTTCCAGATGAATGAGGAGGGGCACAGACGTAAGTTTCATGGTGAGAAAATGGAACGTGGTGAAAATGCATCTCAATACATTGCAAGGTTATGCGATTATTTTGATTGTAGGACTGAGTCAACAGGGGTTGAGGCATCCTATCAGTCTATTCGTCATTTTATCGTTAAGGAATAGTTTTTGTTTTCTGCCTCAAGAGAAGTGTCAACATATCTGAGAGAGAGAACATTTTCTAGTCTAGATGAGATCGCCGAAGTTGCAGAGAGGTATATGGGTGCGCATAAGTGAAATTTGACGTATCGTGAATCCAAAGAGAGTCAAAAGAAACGGTTGAATAGGGGTACTGTTCTGGCGCAGTGTCAGCTAACGATCGAGAGAAACACAGGTGATAATACGTTCAGCCTATTCTTTTATTGGAATGCCGTCAGTACATAGACAAACCCGTAAACTGAAATACACAAAACCCCAAGTCACAACTACGAAATATAATACGAACACAGATAGCAACAATATATACAAAAACCGTTATTAACATCAACGAAGAAAATATGCATGTAAAGAAATGACAACATCAGATAAACTCAATCTTTTATATGAAAATACTGGATACAAAAACGAACATAATTCATACGCAATTCTACAATGAGACCCGTGACGCAGACTAAATATCAAGTCACGCTAAACAATTACAATAATATGAGTTAGAAACAGACTGGTTTGAATTGCAATCTCAAGGTCACAGCGAACAACGCCCGAACCCCCGACATGATCCACAAAGGACGAAATATGACGAAGTAGATAAAGCAAAAAATAATGAAACTACGGACACGAGAGAATGCATTGCACAAATCAGAAATACAACGATAAGCAAAATGAACAATACTTACATCATGAAAACCATTTAATCTCAACAACTAAAGCAATGACATGCCTACACTGCACACAGATAAGAAATACGAAATACTAATGAATGGAACTGGCGGGTAAAACGCTTTTAAATGTCAGTACCACGTGACAAGTCCACGATCTGGGGGGTACTTGAAAATGAGTACGACAGGAAACAATACTAATTATACACAGGCAATATGAATGATTGCGTCTGCAGTAACATTACTCCCCCCGAGAAAGCGGAGAAACTTCGCTGACCAAATACAATCAGATGCTGCAGACACAATCAAAGATAACAACCAAGCAAAATATTCATGCAATCACAGTTACTAATCTTCAGAACAAAGCAAAAGAACCAATTTATTTACATGGCGCCAAAAAGTTGACGTCAATATTTTAACATGACACCTCTTTACGAGACCATTTTGATCCGCACCATGTCTGTCACACGATCCATCTTCCAGTCATACCGGGGAGGCCTTCCTCCTTGATGAGTACAACATCAGTCAATTTCATATTACGACTTGGAACTTACCGCTTTCGACCACATTGCAATGTAGTCAAATACTCTTTTCTCCATCTTGTCCAAAAGATATTTGCCAAGTATTGGGCACGCCTCCAACTTCTACGTGCATAAACGTCTTCTCGTTGAAACTTTCCAGATAGATAGAACTACTTATAAGTGGTCTCGAATTCACTATGGCCTCCGCCTCACAAAATACTGTATGAAGAACGTCATCATCTAAGCGATCACATTCGCGCAATGTGGATGATAACACTTTCCGAACAGTGCGAATTTGACAGTCCCAAAGACCACCGAAGTTACTATCAGTTGGCGAGTTAATATTTTCTGTCAACATGTACATTGTACCTCTGAATACGTTCCTGGTCCATTTCGTCTATGGCTGCTCGTAACACACGATCGGCTCCCACGAACTTCGTGCCATTGTCACTGAAGATGGTACGAACTGGCCTTCGTCTGGCCAAATGTCGGCGCAGAGCAATGATTTAACAATCAGTCTCAAGGCTGTTAACCACTTCTAAATGCATGGTCCAGCTAGAGAAACAAGGAAACATGACACAGTAACGCTTATACACCTTTCTACCTTCTTTAACTTGGAACGGACCGAACAAAACTGTGCCTGTGGACGTAAAATGTATTCTGGATTAGTGCGTTGAACATTCAAATTAGCCATCTTTTTCCCCGTTGCTTGACCATGTAGACGACGTCAAGTCACACATCTGTTAACAACTCTACGAACAACAGCGTTGGCGGCAACAATCCTGAACTTCTCTTGTAAGGTTGAAAGAACATGATTCCTACCAGCGTGAGCCAGGCGCTCGTGATAATGGCGAACAACAATCGTTTTAACGTGACTCTGTCTAGGCAATACGATGGGATGCTTCATATCATCCTCCAGCAAAGCTTTACCGAGACGACCGCCAACACGTAACAAACCTCTGTCCAAGAAAGGGTCCAGCTTGATCAGCGGTGTACTTTTCTCGCCTCCACCGTTACCTGAGAGCCATTCGAAGTCATCTATGAAGTATTGTCTCTGAGTAAATTTCAAATCACCAGCTTCCGCTTCATCCAACTCCTCAACCGTAAGTGGCGCTGACAACCAACTCTTGTCACTGAAATATCCATTTCGTTTTCGTTCAACCATGTACAGCTTTCTTTAACGGCAACCATTTAGAGTTATAATCAATTAATCGTTGGAAACCGCTAACATTTTCATCAGAGCTTGTCGCATTCAGAAAAGTCTGCAAACCGGCAGTTTCATCACTAGGCACTGGAAACGCGCTTGGCTGAGGATAAAATCGGTCAGCAGACAAGAAATTGGGACCATTAAACCAACTATGGTGACAGAAACTTTTCAGCATCGAAACCGCTTGACGCACAATCAGCAGGGTTAAATTCAGAACGCACGTACCTCCACTGCGAAGGGTTGCTGTACCCTGTTGGCGACGAAAGCCGGGAGCCTATTACTGCGACTGTGCACATAATACAGAACTGTCATAGAATCTGTGTGGAAGAGCGATGTCGCCGGGTACAGGTCGAGTTCGGTGCACAGCATGCTCCCAATCTGTACTGACACTGTAGCGGCTGTAAGTTCTAGCGAGGGAATCGTCATTTTTCTGAGCGGTGCGACCCTGGCTTTACCTAATAATACAGAACAGTGAACAATACCATCAATGTTAACAACACGTAAATAAGCACAACACCCGTAACCGTCACTGCTTGCATCCGAAAACACCTGCAACTGTTGAAGAACGACGTCACTGAATTCTTGTGGCCCGTAACAACGCCGAATGTTGACTTCCTCCATACAGGGTAATTCATAAAGCCACTTCTGGCATCGTGCATGGTAAACTTCAGGAATCTGGTCATCTCAATGTAGACCGTTTTCTTTACACAAGTCTTGTAACAGCTTCTTTGCTTGAAGCACAGATGATGCTAAGAATCCGAGGGGGTCATCAAGCGAAGCAGTAGTGGATAAGATTGCCTTCTGCTCATGTCCTTTGGACTTATCTTTATGGTGAAACCAAGATGATCTGAAGACAACTTCTATTAAATATAACGATAAGCAAAATGAACAATACTTACGTCATGAAAACCCTGCAATCTCAACGACGAAACAAATGACATGCCTACACTGCACACAGATAAGAAATAAGAAATACCAATGGAACTGGCGGGTAAAACGCTTTTAAATGTCCGTACCACGTGACAAGTCCACGATTTGGGGGTACTAGAAAATGAGTACAACAGGAAACAATACTAAATAAACACAGGCAATACGAATGATTTCGTCTGCAGTAACAGGTACTGATAGAGAGAGTGCAGGTAGTGACAGCATGTACATGTAAGCCCGACGTCCACTGTGAAACCAGACGTTAAGAAGGGTGTGAAGCCAAAAGGGTGTTGGTTATGTGGTAAGTTGGGTCAGAGATCATTCCAGTGTACTGAGAAAAGCGACGGTTCGGAGGTGTCGTGTGTAATCTCTACTGTTGATGCAACCAATAGTCGTTTAGATATCAGTGATGGTACACTGAATAGTAGGTTTTTAAGGGAACGAGACACGGGAAGTACAAGTGTTACTTTGAGACGTCATATGGTGGATGTTGAGCAGTTGAATGGTAAATGGGGTGTGTGTATCATGATTGATAAGTCCATTCTTAAAGCTCCTATGGCCGACATACAAGTCCATTCCGCAGTGTAACAAGGTAAAGTGGAAGCCATTTGAGTTAATATATGGGCATACTGTGCTAGGTCCTATGTCGATATTGCATGAACTGTGGACTAAATGTGAGTTGAAAAATAAAATGAAGGACACGAATGAGTATATTCTGGATCTTATAAATAGGTTAGAACACACCTGATTAGATGGTAATGAGATGTTGCTCTGTAGTCAACAAAAAAGAAAGAATATTTTGACAGGAAGGCTCTCGTAAGGAACTTGAAACTAGGTGACGAAGTATTGATACTGTTGCCATCAGACATAAGCAAATTACTAATGAGGTGGAATGGTACGTTCCTTGTAAAAGCTAAGACGGGCCAGTACAATTATGCCATTGAAGTTGGTGATAATGTTAAGGTATTCGACACTTTCATTCTCAAGTAATATCAACGCCGAGTAAAGCCGATTGTGGCGCCGGTCGCTTCAGTTACATTTGACAAAAAGGGGGTGTTTTGGATATGGAGACGCCCAATGTGTCCAATACACAACAGCAGGAAACTCATCGTCAGGTGAATATTAACCTAGAGTTGTCAGGGTCGCAGGAGGCTCAACTTAGGGGTCTAATTGGCGAGTTTTCGGAAACTTTTTCATCGAATCCTGGTACTACGAAATTGATAGAGCACAAAATTGTGTTAAATGACCAGACTCCTATTCGTTCCAACCCGCATCCGGTACCGTACTCTATGTATGGCGAAATGAAGAAGGAAATAAATGACATGCTTGATAGTACTCGTTAAGAAAAAAGACGGTACGGTTAGATATTGCCAGGACATGCGTATAGTTAGTAATAAGGTGACACATTTCGATTGCGAGAGTTTGCCAGACATTAAATACATTTATGCATGTTGTGCAGATGCAACGTATTTCTCAGAGTTGAATTTCTGCAAAGGGTACGGAAAATACCCATGGGAGCTAGTTCCAAAGAGATAACAGCTTTTTCTACCCCGCTTGGGAATTATCAGTACAAAAAAATGCGGATTGGTCTTGTTAATTCAGGTGCCACGTGTGATGTGTTTATTGTTGAAGGACGCTGTTGATGTGGACAATTTTGTAGATGATGTGTTGGTTCACACCAGTAGTTGGGATACCCAGTAGGTTAGGCTCGGGGACCTGTTTTCCAGGATCCGTCGGGCGAATCTCACAGTTAAACTAACCAAGTGTTATTTCGGGTACACAACGGTAGACTTTACTGGTCGCACATTGTCGAATGGGACTATACGAACACAAAGGGATAAGGTAGAAAGGTTGCTAAATGCAAAAGGTCCTGAAAACAAGAAACAGTTGAAATCTTTCTTAGGTATGGCTGGTTATTATCGGAAGTTTATTAATGCATTCGCTTCCACTGATTGAACTCGTAAATCTAATCCAAATAGATTTGAGTGGACAGATATTCACCAGAGGGCGTTTGACAACACCGAAGCGGAGCTTTGTAGTGATCTCATATTGAAGGTACATGTACCTGACATGTCCAAGAAACTCATTCTGAACACGGATGCTTCAGATACGGGTATTGGTGGGGTCCTCAAACAGGAATGGAAGGGAAGGCAGTTTCCCGTTGCGTATATTAGTAAAAAAACTTACTCTGTGTCAGCAGAAATATGCCGTGGTTGTACGAGAATGTTTAGCGAACTGCTAGGCGATTGATCGTCTAAGAAATTATTTGTATGGGAGGGAGTCTGTGTTGCAAACCGGCAATGCTGCATAGGCGTTTCTTGGTAGCGCCAAATTCACGAAAAATCGTGTCATGCGGTCGGCCATGATGTTACAGCCCAACAGATTTCGTGTGGTGCACGCCAGGGGTGAGAGCAATTGTGACGCTGACTTTCTCAGTCGCCATACGTGATTGGGGTATTGTTTCCCACTCGTTCCAGGTTATGCACACAGCGTTCTGTTTGAATTTGAATTTTACAGTCTTTATTGGCTTTGTCGGATTGCCAGGCATTGTTTTGCCCTGTATGTTCACATTTCAGTTGAGGCCTATGTAAAGAATGAATAATTGTGAACATAGTCTGTTGCGTCAGTGTTCAGCAATTGTTGCCGGGACATTTATATGCAAATAAACTGCTGTGTTGGCCGGGTGCATTCAAATGTTCGACCTAAGTGCGGCGGTCGATAGCCAGCCGTGACACATTGTAGACGTATTAGAAGCTGTACACAGAAATTGGAACGTTTGTGTCTACAGTAAACTTGGGACATTCAGCGGACAAAGATGATGGGGTCGGATGCTGACCACAAAAGAATTCGCACGAAATTTGTGAAATAAGATGAACTCTTGACACAGTAATATTAGTTTGGGGTACCACTTGGAAAGTGGTCTACCCTGTGTCAAAACTTATTAATTGTGTTTAAATGTTCGTTTTTGAATGTTGGAGCTTCACTAAATATTATCTCTTTTAAACTTAATGTTTCTGTTAAATTGTCTCATTAAAGTCACGTTGTGATCCCCTCAAACACCTGCGCGCACACAAAACTGTACAATCCCGATCCGATCCTGTACAGCCGCATGATAGTTATCGGGGTTAGTTAATAAACTTAATATTTCCTCACACTCTTAGTGTTTTATTTTTAAAGCAGCCAAGCCCCCCACCCAATCCGCCTATGGCTTAATGATGTTAGTCTTTCATCTTAAGTTGCCCCAAGTCCGAATGGTCCCTCTCTCGGTGGGCAACTCGAGGGAAATATCCCATTGTCGCTCTACACAAGTAAATACGATACTGCCAAGTATTCGCGAATGGAAGTTTAGACTCCAATTTCGTGTAAAAGCACAAATCATTCGTGCACAGCTCAGCAGTATCAAAAGATTGAATTTTGAACTACGTGAATACCTCTATTTGTCAACAGGACAAATCGGCTAGTTAGATATACATTGTAAAATAAATGATGTTACTTTCTTCTCATATTACCACAAGAATAGTATTTATTTTGAAGATCGTTACATGGAGTTGTTTGTAAGGAATCCCCGGGGCACATGTCGAAAAGACTGTCTAACCACAATTTGTGATGACCATGTACATATCAAACGGAGGTACTCAAACTACTCTCGCAATCATAAACGACGATTTCACCGATTTTTTTAGTTCAAATTTACCTCGTAAACCGTTATATACCTGTGAAATGAGCAAAAATGCATCTTAATACGAATCTCACATGTTCCCCCGGTTACCCGTGAAAAGTAAGCGAGTATGTGTGCGGAAATTGCTTCTGACTTTCTGTTTTGATAAACAAACTCGTTGGTTTCTGATTTACATGATTTTGTATCTACAAAAGTCGATAGATTCGTAGAAATTTTTCACAGTTAGAAGCTACTGTTGCAAAAGTTGATAGTGTTTCAGTGATTTCAGTTGCAGCATGAAGTTGGAAAAACTCTATAATTCGATCCCCAAATAGTAAAGTATACGTAGACGATTTTTACCTGTCTAAAATAGCTCTCAAAGATATTGGTGAAATTTGGACAGTTCCCATTTACTCACAATTCAAATGGCAATAAATGTATTGATTTTTGACTTAGGTACATGATTTGTCGTATAAATTCACAAACAGGAGATCAAAACAGGACTGTGTCATTAAATCAAGGTAAATGCATTGGTCATGGAATCGATTGTTGAATTTTGATTTATATGTAACTACGATGATCGATTGATTGGCAGAACATTTTTGACCATTAGACGCTAATCTTTTAAGAAATGACGATGCGTTAGTGAGCTTAGTTGCAGGCTGACATTGGGAAAATTCGATCTATAACCAGATCCCTAAATAGCAAAGTACACCGAACTATTTTTGTGTAGTAGATTAAATAAGTCTCAAGGTTATGGGTGAATGTTGGACAGCTCTAGAAAGTGTCTCAAGATGTTCTCACAGTTAAGATGACAATAATTTTTTATTGACTTAGAAACTAGATTAGTGGTTGAAATTCGCAAACTTTAGATTGAAAAAGAAGTTTAAGTCATAAATAAACAAAGTCAAAATAACTAGTTTCTCATTAACTTGGAAAGGTTGCTGTCTTTGAACTCCCTCGATGTTTCAGGTTGCAACAGTATTGCGCAATGATTTTATGTTCTTCAAAACTGAATCGTTTGCTTGCCATTAGCGTGCATGCTGCAAAGATGAAGCACTTCATGGCTGACGATACCACGTTAAAAATAAAATGTTACCATGCAGTAGGACCGCGCAAAATCTCAGTCATCCACGGGAACTGTATTTTAACTCCAGGTATTAAGTGTGTACATTTTGGGACACACTCTGTATCATTTTCCCCAGCCAACAGAAACTGGAATACCGGGCTTGTTTCAACAAGGGGTTTTAAAACAGTTCCTAAGACACTATAGCAGGTACCTCAGAACCTCACATTTTCAAAAAATCCTTCAAAGAATGACCATATTAAAATGAAGTTTTCCCGAGACTGGATCAAAATAAACAGAATATTGACCTTAGAGCCAGCGCAGACGGATAGGTAAGAGCTAAGCTGCCTGTTTCAAGTGAATCATAGCTAAGCTGACCAGCGACTAGCTTTAGTTCTTCAAATTTCACATTTTCACTGTTAGTAGAGTTCAGCTGCACTTACTTGAGGCTGCTCGAAGCTACTGTCAGTGCGCTGGCAATGGGCCCATTCTTACTCTCCGTGACACTGTTGGTTCATGGTTACTCATATCCTGAAGGCTGCATCAACTCTCTATCTTGATGACAACCTGTCCAAATATACTATCAAAGTTTCCACTTCCGAAAGGTGTTTTTCTGCAACACTTGTCTCAGTTGGGTCAGTAGTTTGAAACTAGTATACTCACTTATTAGTTGAATTGTAACTGAAGACTTAGCGGACAGGTATTCTGTTTGCTTGTTGGAAGCCGTGCAGGTGATCTTGACATCGTGGTAGTCGTTTGTAATGTTTTGCGTCACCTCAGCTGTAAAGATTCCTCTGCCCCTTTCTTTCACTGCCGAGTGTGGTAAGAGAAACCTTTGACCGGAGATAGGATTGTATTTGGAAAAAGTCATATTCACACCTTCCTTACAGTAGTCAGTAGTACATATTACATCAACAGACTCGCCGACCTTTACGAAGATAGACTGGCCAGGTCCCCAACGACCTCCTGTCTGGTTGACGGTAGTCATGGTGGGTCCCACTGTAAGTTTTGTTATAATAAGATCAAGCTGTTTTTTTTCAGAAAATAATGCCACGCGTGTAACGTAGGGCATGAGAAGTAGTTTCACCAAGGTNTACTCACTTATTAGTTGAATTGTAACTGAAGACTTAGCGGACAGGTATTCTGTTTGCTTGTTGGAAGCCGCGCAGGTGATCTTGACATCGTGGTAGTCGTTTGTAATGTTTTGCGTCACCTCAGCTGTAAAGATTCCTCTGCCCCTTTCTTTCACTGCCGAGTGTGGTAAGAGAAACCTTTGACCGGAGATAGGATTGTACTTGGAAAAAGTCATATTCACACCTTCCTTACAGTAGTCAGTAGTACATATTATATCAACAGACTCGCCGACCTTTACGAAGATAGACTTGCCAGGTCCCCAACGACCTCCTGTCTGGTTGACGGTAGTCATGGTGGGTCCCACTGTAAGTTTCGTTATAATAAGATCAAGCTGTTTTTTTCAGAAAATAATGCCACGCGTGTAACGTAGGGCATGATAAGTAGTTTCACCAAGGTCAGGGATCAGTCTATAACTTCTCATTTACCAAAAGAGGATCAAACGCCACTCAAACCCAGAAAATGCTACACTGTCTATTTATCTGAGAGTCAGGATATCGCGAAGCGATGAAAGCCTTAAAATGAACTCAAAGATATGATGAAATGTTATTTTTATTTCGTCTTCCAGAATATTTCATCAAAGCACAAAGTCCCATGACACTCCGCCTATAATCCCTCATGCCTAAATCCCAAAAATACGCAGCACTGTTTTGCATACGACGTTACGTGTTACATTGACTGTCTTCAGTGTGGCAGTGTTATTGCTAGTTAAATTGATAGTGTTAGATTGAGTTCTCGTACATATACATATCGGTTTGCTTAAAAACAAAAATCAAGCTTCACATACATGTACATGTACATGTGTGCTCTGCTTTAAAATTACCTAATCATTTGGATTTGTTTGAAGGAGAAAGCAACTGAGTTTGGTGTCACTTTAATTTGAAAAAAAATCTGGCCAATGAGAAATTATTTTGCTCAACACCATGTTGGAGTGTTGGTCCTCTGAAATAGGGCCGTCCCGTATTACACAGTAACACAAGTATGCCACTGTATTTACCTCAAGTGCTGTAAACAATTGCTGCTTCGGTTTTGTACCGTTGGAGTTTCACTTGTAAAAATTGTTGTCAACGTCTGATTCTTTACGTCTGATTCTTTACAAGTTTTCTCGGTCGATTGCAATCCTATTTTCGTCCCTTCAACGCTAATAAAGTATTACTGCTGTGCTATAAGCAGGAACTCTGACGTGAGGAAGTTTGATGAGCTGGACAAATCCCCTTGGATACGTGATGTGAAATTCTTCGCCTTCCCGACGAAAATAAGAGACGCGAAAATGTACCTGATTTCCAAAACGAGGTTTCTTATCTCCGGGACAGAGGACAGTCCTCGTAATCGCCGTGTAAACCGTGACGACCCTATTACATTTCCGTGCATGTATACAACAATTGAAAAGACTCCTTACAAAAGTTAGGAGTTTTGTATTCGCAAGAATGTCGCGAGAAAATCAAGGGTTATCACGTGCTTTGCAGGTAATACTTAATATGATCTTGCGTTTCCAAAAAATCCTCACAGCTTTAGAGTACCTTGAAAGAGAAAGTGTGTCTGACTCGCACCAGTCGTGAAGGAGTAAAAATTTTGGATTGTCGTCCAAAAGAAAGTAATATTAATAGCCAGTTCCTGAGTTTAAGTCACCCATCATGAGTGAAAAGCATTGTTGATGTTGATCCCCTAATTTAGACAGTTTCGTATATAGAAGTGTAGCACTGTTTCCTTCTGACGTTGTGTCATAAGACACAAACCCTTCAGGTAGTAAATAGGCTAAACACATGATACTGTTTTCTCGACGTGTAACAATTTTGTCGCAAGTGGTGTTGCAATATTACAACGTGGGGCCTTCCAGGGATATTGTTATGTGAGCCGGAGGCCTGTTACATGAAATAAACCTACCCTTCATAACAGTGAAGCCAGAAACTTGTAATAAGAAAGCCAGAAAGTATGGCAGGTACTCGGCGGTGTCAATTTCTTTATAAAGCATTCAATGTCAGCTTACTTCAAGTATATAAATATTCATTTCTCATTTGGTATTGATTTTTAAATAACACAAAGAGAGTACAATAATTGTTCAAGTCTAAATTAGTTCATATCAAGGAACTCATTTCGGCGTTTCTCCGCATTAATTAAATATCTAGAAACTTTTCTCAGAACATTTAAGTCATAAGTCTGTAGAAAATTTCTGGATACTGTATCTTCCACCTTATCGTACCTTGATAAAAACCGCACTCGTGAATCCGAATATAAATTGCATTCGAGAAGAAATTGGAATTCCGTTTCCACTTTCCCACTGTCACAGTAGGGACATAATCAGTCTTCTCTGTCAAATCCACTGAACCTTCCCTAGATAATCGTTAATGAATGTGTGGAGCATCTAAACCTTGCAAGGGCCATTCTATGAAGTCTATTTTCTAAACATGTTACGTATTTTTCTACTACAAAGTTACATTTATTTGTTTTGTAAACATCTAAATAGTGAGAAAAAAATATTGTTTCTCCAATCCTGGATGTCAATATCAAAGTATTCTATTAATATCAATGCCAAGTACTCACTGAATTGACCTTGCACTGTGCTAAAATACTGGTTGGAATTGCTTTGCAATCGTCTTTTAATTTGCACGCCAGATCTGTTAAAGGTAGGATTATGTGTCACAATAGAGAACGTATTTTTCTCAATTTTATGCATAAATTGTGCTTTCGATTTATGTTTTGTGATTAGTTAGTAAAACTTTCTACTTCAGGCTGCAACTAAACAAGAAAAAGCTTACTTGATTTACAAAAATATGCAACATTAGAATTATGAGATGTGAAGCTTACTCAAACCATCTGCCATATATCTTCATGTATTTTTATAGTCATGTTTCTTAAATTCTAGTTTGAGGAGCTGAAATGGCTTAATTAATGGTACTCAGTCGTCATGGTAACAATTATGCATGTCCACTTTCAGACTGAACAAGATTTTGGATAAGCCTGATTAATGTGGCTTAAGGTAAGCCAAGTGTCGTTGTGCAATTCTTGGCATGACTGATTTTTCTCAGAAAAGCCACAGTATTTGGGTGGTAATGGGTGACAAAGTATAAGCATATCCACACTTTGCTGTAATATTTCATGAAAGCAAACTGGGGGAATGTTTTGAATACAAATATTGAAAGCTCGCAGGAATAACCATGAGATTGAGAATTAAACACATATTTTTCTGCATTTTTGCCCAAAACCAGTTTTGTTATACGACAAAAGTTTTATACCAAATATATCGACGGCCTCCACCTGAGGCAGAGTATTATGATATTGCCCAGGTCATAACTAATTAAATTTAACCCTCTACCCTAGGTAACCATCAAGTCCGCCCTAATCGTCTCTTATTCGCACAGATCTCACCCTACTTCTCGCGCCCAGGAACAGCTGCCCCGCTTCCCGAAAAACCTCCGAGACAATTGTCAAATGTCGGAGTTCTCGAACAAACTCCGCACTGACTGACACTCCAACCTCCGTTCAGTAACGCTAGGACCTCGCTTAAAAGCAAGACTTCGCGAGATTACGTGAGACTTTGCCGTGCATTTTAAACGAGAACACGTGACTTTGACTAGGTTTTAGCTAGGTCCTAGCGTCTACTGAACGCACGCCGGGTGTATCAAGAGTTGTAGGGAGTAGGCACCCTACAGCGATATGTGAACGAGGCTTCCTACGTTCAGATCTAAAGTTTGACTCCTACAACGATGTTTAAAGTATACTCCCTTACAGCGATATCTGAAATGTCCTACAGGTATGTATAGTGATCACTGAAATGAGCACCGTCTAGTGAACTCTGAAATGTGCTCTCACTGTGATATCTGACGTATGCTCCCTGCACTGACGCCTGAAGTACATGTATCCTGAGTACAGTGGTATTCGATTGAGGCTCCCAACAGTGGTACCTGAAGTATGCTCCCTACGTTGATATCTAAAGTATACTTCCTACAGTGATATCTGGAGTATGCGCCCTACAGTGATATCTGAAGCATGATTCAAGCAGTGAGTGGTTTGTACATGTATGTCCTTTGCTTTTCTCGTTGGACCAGTACCAACAGTACAGAAAACTGCCTGTGGTCCAGAAAAATAGTATCACGAAACACTGCTCACCGAATACGGTTGCAGTAAGATATCTAGCAACTGCCTGTTGAGTAAAATTATTTACAGCTGTGCAGTTTAGCTTTATTCCATCCATGCTCCGGTCAACTGATAAGACAGCAGAGAAGGCTGTAGAACTGTTGTCGGTAGACACTTCTCTTTTTGCTGTGTAGGAAGCAGTCAAGTTCGACGACCATGTCACCGAAGCAGAAGGATAAACATGGTCAGTAATGCAACTGATGTTACTGTTCTCAGCAATCGATACTGTGTCCGCACTATCGTGAATGTATATGTACGTGAGAAGTCGGGGACTTAAAATCACAAACCTCAGTTTTGTAGGTCCTGCTGTAAGTAAGAAAAAATACTGCATGCGTCACACTTAAGCAGCTCGAGGATGTAATTTATAATGAGATAAAATCAGAATTATATATACCTTACTGTGAAAGTGAAACAAGACCTGTTTAACAGGCTAAAAGTTAGGATAACTCAGATACGGTTTTTACTCTCATGAAATGGGTATCATAGTATTTCTTATTGTGATAGGATTCTGTTGCCACCTAGAACATCAGTGGCGTTAGCAAACACGAGTTAACGTTTCGGATGTCATTGGCAGGGGGTGGCCATTCCTGTATCAGGCATTACCTAAGACTGAACGGTTAGAAATATTGGGATGCCTATTCGATTTTCATCAAATACTAAATTCGATTACAATCTTATAGCCAATTAATCAGGGGGGAATGGCAGCTTCTCATGGAAACGGACACTTTTTTACAAAAAAAACTTTTCTCATCACAATGGAAAGATGTCTCACGCATTGTGCATAACACACGTAGGTAGACAAGTCGTCAACCGTGTTTTGTCGACGCAGGCATGGAGTGTAGTCCATAAGGAGGTCTGGCTCCCACCATCTTGTCCTTCGCCGCAATGGTTATCAGTCGAAAGACTAGCCCCGCAAGCGGGCAATAAACAGAACTATACGTGTACGTGTGATTGAAAGTGATAAACTACGCAGTATATATACCGATACAGTCACTTATTGTTAATGCAGGCAGTGCATATATATATATAGTTTCCCAATTTTCCTAGAGATGGCGTTCTCAATCTCCTAGTGCCTCAGTTATATTTTTAAGGCGTTGTCTCGGGGTTAAGTCATGATTTAAGCAACCCCCTTTCGATGGTATTGTTCCCATTGGTTGTGTAAGTTGAGACACTGTCTGGGTCAATCAGCTTTCTAGATTTTCGCGGAGTATTTAAACGTCCGAACACGCACCAGTTGCCTTATTTCTCTCCTGGATTGTCATATGTATCGTGTGTTGATTACCAGACTGTTTTTGAGGCAAACGGTGTACATGTAAGTATACATTTGGTTATTGTTCAACGTTAGATACCGATTTTTATGCGCCCACATATTTATATGTGGACGCATTATGCCGTCATCTCTGTCCGTCCGTCCGTCTGGGCGGCGTCCGGCGTCCGCTGCTCTATCTCCAAAACCCTTTGACATACGTTCATGAAATTTGGCACATATGTTCCATTCATGAATGGGACGGCATGTGCGAACTTTCGGACGGATCCGACTACCTGTGTGCCCCCTAGAGGCAATTTTAGTTTTTTACGCTTACCTTTGTATCTTCAAAAGTCCTTGACGGATTTTCATGAAATTTAGTATGTAGGCACCTATTAGTGAGATGACGCTATCCTGCCGTTTTCAGATGGATTCGACATAGTTTGCGCCACCTAGTGGCCATTTTTACTGTTTTCGAGTCTGTTTTTGTGCGTCCACCCCTCTATCAACCAAACCGCTCAAAGGATGATTGTGAAAATTGGCATGTATATGCTTACTATGTAGAGGACGGTTGACGATGATTTTCCGACGATTTCGACTACTGTGGCACCTCCCAGTGGCAGTTTTGTTTTTTTGCGCCTATGGCTGTATCTCCTAAACCGTTCGCAGGATCTTTACAAATTGTGTAAGTATATTTATATGATGTTAACAACGGAAGATGACGACTTTTGGTCGGATCCGACTACCGGTGTGCCCCCTAGTGGCAATTTTAGTTTTTTACGCTTACCTTTGTATCTTCAAAAGTATTGAACGGATTTTCATGAAATTTGGTATGTAGGCACCTATTAGTGAGATGACGCTATCCTACTGTTTTCAGATGGATTCGACGTAGTTTGCGCCACCTAGTGGCCATTTTTACTGTTTTCGAGTCTGTATTTTTGCGTCCACCCCTCTATCAACCAAACCGCTCAAAGGATGATTGTGAAAATTGGCGTGTATGTGCTTACTATAAGGAAGACAGCTGACAATGATTTTCAGACGATTTGGACTACTGTGGCGCCTCCTAGTGGCAGTTTTGTTTTTTTGCGCCCATGGCTGTATCTCCCAAACCGTTTGCAGGATCTTTACTAAATTTAGCAAGTGTATTTATGTGATGTTGACAACGGACGATGACGACTTTAGGATGATTCTGACTACCGGTATGCCTCTAGTGGCAATTTTAGTATTTGCCTCTAGTGGCAATTTTAGTATTTTACATTGACCTCTGTATTTTCATAGGTCTTCAGGTGTATACTTTGTGTTACTTCGTGACTATGAAGAAAAAATTCCAAGTAGAAATTTGTTTCTGGCATTCTAATGCTGTGCTAATCTCGTATGTTGGTAAATTTGTTTTTAATTCTATGTTTCTGTGGTGCTTTAAGCAACTGGCGTATAGGATGTGCTTGTATTATGAAGATTACTCACATTTTGCCCCTAGCCTATTGAGGAGACAATGTTCACGCCTTTCCATTTTGCTAAGTACAACATACAGATATGCCCTCTACTGGCCACTCTATGGTACCAATAAACAACCCTAGAAGGATACCGTTTGCGGTGCAATTGTGGGCGCATTTCAACGCTCTGCGTTGCTCTTGTTTGGATAGCTGTGCATTTGTAGTTTACATTTTGTCAGCTGTAGACTGGACTATTATTATGCAGACCTAGACATGCTGTTACGTTGCAACCATTGTGCTTTTTGGTAGTCAATTATTATGTTTACGGATTTCTTGTTGTATGCATATTTCTATTTTGTGAACTAGTTTTGTGGAGTGCTACAGTTATCTATACCAGTTGTTCTGTCTTGGAACTTTAGGGGTCTATTCCTCCATGTTTTTTCCTGAGTTTGTATTTCCTCAAGAGCAGTTTCCGTTGGACATTAATTAAACATTACGTAGAAGGTGTAACGATATCGTGGTGGTTGCTTAATGCTAATGGTAAAGTTTAGACTTAGTAACTTAGACTGTTTTTTGTAAACGATTCAGATAACCGATATGAACACCGATGCAATACGATGTATCAACGATAAACGATGAACGTAATAAAGTATATCGAGTTGTAGACGCCTCCTTCTCTATTGCATCAACGTTTGAGCAGCAATACTTATGATAAAATGAGTTTGAAAATGCGTGTTTTAGTAAATTTAAGTGTAATGAAGTGTAAGATGTCTGCTTTCTCTTGACGGTCCTTTCACTAAGCCGTGGTTTTGGTTCATACTTGATTAGGCAAATTACTGCTCCTAATTACCTTGTTACCTCCATGGACTACACACTTTTGCTGAGTGATTGCTGCTGGGGTTCAAGGGACAGTTGCTCCCAGGTGCCAGCGGAATTGTGCACATGGGAAAAGTGCAAAAAAGATAACAACTAGGTGGACGTCGAATAAATATTGACCCCAACACAGGGGGTGCGTGGGAGGGGTGCTGAACAGGTCAAACCAGGTGGGTGCCATACATGTTTGGGTGTTGACCCCCTCCCAAAGGTGCGTTAGAGGAGTGCAAAACGTAAAAACCAATGAGTGTGCCACACGGGTGCTTAGTGCTGCCATGGTCACAAATTTTGGTTCCTAGATCCCCCTGAACATTGACAACAAGAGCTGAGGTGATGATAAGATTCGGTGCAGCTGGTTTTGCGCAAGCCCCGAGGATACACCTGTGGTTATGTCAGTACCAATCTGGGCATTTCCCAACGTTTGATTACAAGTCGTAATGACCGATATTGTTCATGCTGCCTGTTGTATACCACCATGCGGTCATCTATTCGACAGTCTGTATCATTTCCTTGAAAAAGAGAGCATCGCTGGAAACGTGGGGCATATTTTGATACATGTATATGTTACTACTGTCACTCGTCGTTTTATTTTTGCAATTTTTACTATTTTCTATTTGCATTAAACACTAAATTCTTACACGTACGTCCACGGCCTTCAGTTCACGCCTTGTGGATGACTCAATCGAGCCTAGCTGATAATATGAACACCACATTGAAAGTTTACCAACATTGATTTAGTTACCTTAAGGTACCAATTCGATGCACACATATACCTTGAGAAAATATGCAATTTCAAGCTGAACTCTTAAATGTAGACAGTCACCGAGTGTCCAAGATAGAAAACTAATTTATTTCAACGTGTGCAAACGCGACAATTTTACGAAATGTGATGTAGGTCATTGCCAAGAGACGTTTTACAGGTCATTTTTTACATTTTAGACTTGTTCATTTCGAATTATATTCCCGGGATTGTGGTGTTTACCTTTCTGTGTACCTTGATTGGTTGGTGTAGTAATTCGTGTAGCTTGAGTGACAGTTGGAACTATCAAATAGTCTTCCTTTTCAAAATCAACTATTTATTAAGTATTCCGTTTTCGGGTTTTCGTTGCAAATTTTGGTTTGCACACGGTCTCAATCACTTGCACTTTGTACGTAGAGAACTGGCTTGACGAAAAACCAAGAACATTTTATTCGTTCTGGAGGTTTATGATAAAAGCCTTTTTCTGGCATACGGCGGCAACTAGCTGGCGTATTTTGCAACAAAAATGAGATTGAGTCTTATTAAATTCAGTTCAATTAAGGCTTGAAAAACATGGAAAATTGGAAAATGTCACATGTATTCCGAGGCATTTTAAGGGTTCGGACTCTAATTTAATTTTAATTTTAATTCTTAAGAGGCCAGTAAAAATGTGCATACTTACATAAGACATGCATAACAATTCTTTGGAGTATTACATGAGTACTACCTCTTTCTCTGCAATAATACGATTTTTGATTGAATTGTCTTTCAGCCACAATTGTCATCTTGTTGTAACATTTCCAAAAAGGTCGCCGGACGCTGATTTTACCACATTTTTCGTAACTACGTATAATTTGCGCACCGTTGTCATGCGTTATGTCTACGGCGCGAGACTCAGCTCTCCGGTAAGCTTCATGGAAGCATTCCAGTTCGTGTCTTTTCCCATCTTCAACATACCAATGGATGTCTTCTCGAATATAACTAAGGTTTGACAAGTTAATTTCTAAGTGCCTCGTAGTGTGCGCAGAAGCTACAAAGAAACCAAAACATTTACTTCAAGATATTTGCATGGTAGAGTCTATGAAAAGCAAAGCTGTATAATAAATATACAGCTTTGCTTCTACGTGGGTAAAAAAGTGGCAAAGGAAATTCTGACAAAAATAGTGTCACTCCAAAGTACACTTTTCCTTTGGTAAATTCAATTATTTACCGGTGATGGAAAAATGTGGTTCTACCGTTACTCTGCTACTCAAGATGTGAAGCGATCTTTTGCGTCGGCTTTCTTTGCCATGAAATATTACGTCACCTATTGGCCAGCTTCTTTTTTCGCCGATTCTTCAATCAACTGTTGTTCTCTCCCGGGGATGCGTACACATCACAACAAATTATCGGAGCTGGTTTCTCTTCATTACAATTTTTTTAGAATTTTGATACCGAAAAACCAAAACCGTATTTCAGAAAAAAATTTGCTGCTGTCAAGATATCATCATCTCCCGAGAGAATAATGAAGTGAAACCAGTTCCGATGATTTGTTGTGACATGTACGTAACCTTGTAAAAGAACAACAATTGATTGAAGAATCGGTGAAAAAAACAAACAGGCCAACAGGTGACGCAATATTCCATGGCGCCTAAAGTTGACAAAAAAGAGCGCTCCACAACCTAAACAGCAGAATGCCAATTTTCCAACATCGGTAAATAGTTTAGTTTAGTCAAGAAATAGTGTAGTTTTTAATGACACTAATTTTGCGTCAGATTTTATACCTTCAGTCTTTAACTAAATCGTCGCAAAGCTGTATAATTAGTATACAAGTTTGCAGCAAGGCTACACACAGTGGAACATAGCCAGCTAGTCCATAAAGCGACAAGTTCGTGATAGAATCTTAAGGGTTACATGGTTTATAAACTTGACACGCTTTTATCAGCGATTTCAATGGTTTATTACCTATTCGGGTTGTAGGGTCAATAAACATGGTAAGTGCACCTGATCTGGCAGTGGAGCTGAACGCCATCAGGAAATGTGTATAGGTGTGAAATCGCATGTCACCGGCCAACAAAGGTTTGTGGGTTTTCTCAGGAATTTTCACCGACCCGAAAATGAGCAAGATTTTCCGGGTAGGTCGATATGCGGTAAACCAATAGGGTTGGAAGTCTACACAGTGAAAGTTTAGAATAGGGTGCCATAGGCTACATATCACGCACGAATTGCACGGCAACTATGAACCGTGCACACTTCGAAATAGAGAATCTTAATTCGTATTAAAATACGGCGCATTTAACTATACGAATACCATTCCTTTGAAAGAACTTATTCACTCGAAGATTAGATTTTTTACTATTCTGTTGTCAATCCGCTGTTTGTATTTTACCCTTCCGGTGAACTGGGGAACTGGAGATTTCACTGGGATTATTAGCTGGCTTTCGGGTCACTACATGACAGCCTTACGTCAAAAACTAAAGGTAGAAGGTGGCAGACGATTCGATTTATCGTTGTTAGAGGAAGGTAAAAAGAGGCGAAATATAACGGGTAATACAGCTTTTGAGTTTTACTAAACATGTCAAGGATATTGATACTGTTAGTCCTCACACACTAAACAGAAACTCGCCTCCCCCCCTCGTTTGGTTTACAGTGTATAAACATTTCCCGGAATGGTGACAAGCCCTCCTTTGGGACTTCAGTTCTGTTTTTACAGGAGCTAAGTATTGGCTTCTAGTCAGCCAGCTATAGTAGCTGTATGAAGATTGTCGTCAAAATAGAGCTACAGTAGGCACAGTGTGATCAAGCTGCAGTGAAACGTAGGAGGGTACGGAAAAGGGTGCCTAATGAATTTGAGTCTTCCAGCAACTGTGTACAGCGGCATACCCCGAAAGTTTTCGTTTTTATTCAATTTGAACGCATGGGAAGCTCAATTACGTGAACGAGTTGAATAATTAGGGGAAGGATATCCAGCTGATGTTGAAGACAATTTTATTGGTGAATTGCAGCTTAACTGACTGCGTTGGACAATACATATAATTCGTTTCAAATCATCTACAAGATCAAATTAACCCAGCGTTCCCAAACGTGGAGTCTTTATTAAGAATGTTTTCGAGTCTTATGGTCGCTAACTGCTCAGGAGAAAGGAAATTTTGACAAAGGTGAAAAAATGAGGTGAGATCACCGATGTTAATGGGAAAGATTAAGAAATCTTAATTACACCGATATAATTAAAGGATTTTCCGCAGTAAAGTCAAGAAAATAGAATTTGAGGTGTCGTGCTTTTCTAAGCTAATTGTGTGCAATCGGGTAAATGCTCATTAGATTATAATAAGAACATTTCCTGAGAGAATACACTGATTATTTTAACTTTCAAGTTGTGTAATTTACTTCATTTGTCACGGGTTTTCCGTGTGTGGGTGGGCGCAGGCGGTTACCAAACGGTGCTAATAGCTTTCGGTGCGACGATTGACAGAAGACTGGTTCGAGTTAATCATTTTATTAATCTCTACCGTACGTTCGCAAGCCTACTCAAACAAAAAGTCTGACGTAATATCTGGTTTATGCTCCAGCCAGTGCTGCGAAGCATTGACTTGTGATGAACTTCAGAGACACTTCCAATAACTATCTACAAGAACACACATCGAACAATAGAAGACCAGCATTGGTGCAAAACTGCACATACATGTATACTAAACATAGAACTTTGCGACGATGTGGTTAAAAAAATTGCCAAATAAAATCCGGCACAATATTCATGCCACTAAAAACTTTGTGAAAACTAAATTATTTACCGGTTTTGGAAAAATTGGCGTTCTACCGTTATTCCGCTACTAAAAGTGTTGTGCGATCTTTTGCATCGGCTTTCGATGCTTTGAAACATTGCGTCACCAACTGGCCAGTACCTTTTTTCGCCAATTCTTCAATCAGCTGTTGTTTTTTCATGAGGTTGCATACACGTCACGACAAGTTATCGGAATTGGTTTCACTTCATTCATAAGTTTTTAGAATTTTGATACCAGGAAACCAAATTTCAGAACCACGTTTGTTGCTGCAAAGCTGTCATCATCTCCCGAAAGATGTCTCACAATTAGGAAATGGCGCACGCGCGTGCCACGAGCTTGCTGTTTTCAAAACGACCGCATACCTTTCTTTGTTAATAAGGTGGAGAATTGCGCAAGAAAAGGACGTTTACTAGACTGTTTCTCAGGCAGCAAAATTTGTTTTGAAATTTAGTACGCTGGTATTAGAATACTGAAAACGTGTAATAAAACAATGGAATGAAACCAGTTCCGATAAGTTGTTGCGACATGTACGCAACCTCGTGGAAGAACAGTTGATTGAAGAATCTGCTAAAAAGAAACTGGACAGTAGGTGACCCAATATTTCAAGACGCCGAAAGCGGACTCAAAAGATAGCTTCAAATGTTTAGCAGCAGAATAACGGTAGAACGCCATTTTTTCCAACATCAGATACTAATTTAGTTTACTTAAGGAAGAGTGTAGTTTTCGATGACAATAACTTTGTGCCAGAGTTTATTTACCCACTTTTTATCCACATCGGCTCAAAGCTGTATATTTAGTATACATCTAATTGCAACAATACTAAGGGCCCAGGTAAATCCTTAATCTAGTGCTTCGCGCGATGATAATTTTGGCGTGTGTAGGTTCACAATTGACGTTTGATTATGTGGTACGTACGATAGATACTTAGTTGTACACATTCATTGCAAGGACTTCCCACCCTGTGGGCACTCAGGTTCGTTTACCGTCTAGTGCTGTGACTAGTAGTCTAGATGACAGCGGAAAATATTCAAATGACTGTGATTAGCATTCTTTGCTCACCTTTTGTCTCCAAAAATCTGCCAATAATGACAATAAGCAGACAAAATCGACGGCAAAACTGGCCACCGATGACGGCAAGATGCACATTCATAACTTTGAAATTCTTTGCATGACGGAGTTAAATACTCATACCATAGCGGCAAATCACGTTACGTGTGTATAGTTCGCGCATTTTCTGAAGCGTAATCCATCTTGACTTGCCAAAAAAGCATACAGTTGTATGTACTCTAGTCTGGTCTTCGCTCACAATGCAAATTATACTCGTAACTTATTCATAATAAGTATTCGCACTAGACACCAGGGTAATTAAAAGGTCAGAAACTCCGTGAAACATATTGCATACATGTAGGTGTCGGGACGTTAGTAACAGTACATTTACTGTTATGATTATTTAGTTTTTGTTCATTTATTCTTATGCTAATGTTTACAGTGGCGGATCTAGGATATCACAAGGGGGGGCCAACATTTTGTCCGGCTGGAAGCATTTGCGCAAACTGAACCACGATTGTAGATGCGCATAGCACCGAATGGGGGGAGGTCGGGAGGGGGCAAACCCCCCAGGAAATTTTTCTGTTTTTACCTCTAAAAATCAAGCATTTTCCTTAATTCCTGAAGTATTATCCAAGGACAACAAGGCAAAAAAACACGGAGAACGTGTCAAACAGGAAAAAAGTGCATGGAGCAAAGACTCGAACTCACGACCTGGTGGTTAGAGCGCACGTACGTTACCAATACACCACCACGATTTAACAACAACTGCCATACTAAAAGACTTACTTGTTTATGGGCCACAGAGTTTGCGCGCGAAACCTACTTCTTTTTGTAAGGCTTATTACACGTTTTATATTTTGTGCCATCAATTCTTAACAAATTTGTCGTATTTGAAATAGTCTTCAAATGCCCAAAAGACCAAATCCATTTTTCGTGTTGGCAATAATGACGGGATTGCTTTGGAAACCGTCTTAACATAAGGTTTGACAAAGAGAGTATTGCGAGTTTCTGAGTGATTCACTAAGGCTTCGATTAAAATTCACATCTTACCAGCAGCTTCTGTTTTTTCATCGTCACTCAGGTTCCACTTTCTTTAAAAAATTAAGTAAATTTTCTTCATTGCACAGTGGAGCAGACGACGGAAACGGAGTCGTAGTGACACCCCCCCCCCCCCCAACACTAAAACTGCACACATTTAAATCTTTTTTCAACCGTATAATTTTAATTACCGGGGTTAATTAATAAACTCACCATTTCCCTACGCTCTTACTGTTTTATTTTTTTGCGTCAGCCAAGGGGGGGGACATGCGGGCGTGACAGTATGTGTCAGAATAAATATTGATTAAGAAATTAGTAAGAATAGATCCATTTTAAGTTGCCCAAAATTTGTGCATATGTACTTTTAAATCATGGGGTCAGACTTGTTGACATGTACTTTAACGTCAAAATCTATTTTTAGATGGTGTTTACAACTTTGGGTTCCGGGGTCAAAGTACTCTAGAGATTCTAGAAAATTCTGAGAACAAATTGTAACAGCCAATAATATGATTGCATATGATCATGTGGTTTTTATTAGCCAATCACTAAATAAGTAGAATGTTATATTATGGGCTGAAGTCAACAAGATAATTAGATGCGCTATAGTAGTTGAAGCTTAAAGACTTGCTACAGTGTACAGAGGAAATTGTACGACAGAGCCATCTCGTAGAAGATTCTAGAAAGGATCTTGGCAAGGGCAAGGGTTAATGAACAGGAAGTTAAAGTCGAAGGCAACCTTTTTCATGTCACTTTTAGCAAAAATAAGGTTCGTTGATTATCCCAGACACATTTTTCACTTAATTACAGCTTTTCGTAATTCGATACATTTCTCGAGGCAAGAGTTTCGCGCCAATTTCTTTTCATTATAGTCTGACTGTGAGAGCTGTCGAGTCGGTCATTGTTCTACCTCGTTTGTGATAAGTTTGGTCGTCGTTTGCTTTTGTTTACAAGTCAGTCAACATGCCACGCTATTGCTGCGTGCCGGGATGTACTCATTATCGTCTCACACGCGCTTTGGTTACCTTGCGTCGCTTTCCGAAGGATGACACACTTCGCCGTACTTGGCTAGCTCGTTCAACGCAGCGCTACCCGTTCACGCAAAAAACAAAGCAACTGAGGGTTACCGAGTGTGTGGCAAGCAATTTCTGCCGTCAGATTATGACAGATATGTATGATCTGAATTGATTAAGGTCCCTGCGAAACAACGCTTGAAGAAGGTACCTTACCGTCGCTGTTGATTACCGGCAGTGCCCCGTCGCCAACCCCGAGAAGTGCGTTTTTGAAGCGAGAAGCCTCGCGAGCTGTGGCCACTATATACAGTGACTGGAGGCACTTCATCTACTGTTACCCGTGCCTCCGAACATACCCCATTGCATGCAATTCCGGGAACTAGCAGTGATTCGCCTTGTGCTGTTGTCTCTAGCCCAGAGCCTGTAAGCAGCCCTGCAGCGATGTTGAGTAGTGGGAGTGAATGCAGGTCCAGTTCGACACCCAGTGAAGAGGACAGCTCGTCATCCAATGAACAGATCGGTGAGCCTAAGTTTGATAAGTTTATTCTGGACTTCTATTGGAGCTATTTGGAAGGTGCCAGGTGTGTGGCACGGAAGTCACACGGCGGGATGTAAGCAGTTTGGGTGCTCAGATCACCCTCCAGTGGGAGTGTGTTGCGGGACACTCGGGCAAGTGGCACACTTCTTCGTCTGTACGTGAGACGATAATGAGTACACCCCAGTACGCAGCAACAGCGTGGCATGTTGACTGACTCGTAAGCAAAAGCAAACGAGGTAGAACAATGACTGACTCGACTGCTCTCACAGTCAGAATACATGAAAAGAAATTGGCGCAAAATTCTTGCCTCTCAAAACGTCACTTCCGGAGTAGACGACGAATAATTAATAAAAATACGAAAAGCAGTAAATAAGTGAAAAATATGTCTGGGATAATTAACTAACCTTATTTTTTGCTAAAAATGACATGAAAAAAGGTTGCCTTCGCCTTTAACATAGAGCTTGTCACTTTCATCGTGGGTAGTAAGATACTACCTAAGTGTTGCGTCATCAGCCAGAGACTGTGACCAGCAAAAATATGTCTAGGATAACCAACCAACCTTATTTTAGCTCAAAATGACATGGAAAAAGGTTGCCTTCGCCTTTAACATAGACCAACTCGCACTAGTTCAACTTGCCCCACTTTAAGTGGAGCGTTGACACACTTCTGATAATTAGTACAAGGCCGAAATTGTGGCTCTCAGCATGACAATGAACGGCTTATGTAAATACAGCATGAAAAAGAAGACGAGGTTGTGACTGGGCAAGGTTGTAGCTTTTAGTTAAATCCACCTTGTGCCAAGTTTGTGACCACATGGTTAGAAGTGGTGCATTAGTTAGCCCAGAACAAGTTACTCTTTCATTCTGGGAGTAACTTGTTCTAAAGTAGGTGGTTGTGTGGATGGCACTATGAAGTGCCTGGTGATAAACCAGTAGCAATCTTCATAGTCAGTCATTTGGGCTATTGTGTTCTGACCACTGAAGGTGGTTTTAATCTCATGTATCTGTTAAAGCAGTTGTTATCATATCTCCCTAATTCATTACAATACTGAATCATCAGAGCCCAGGTCAGTAAATGGACTGTACAGCCCGTAGCCAGAGGGGAGGGGGGGAGGGGAGGTTTGATCGAATCGAACCCCNAGTTTCACGTTTAAGCGCCCATGTCTGGTTAACCGCCCACCCCCGATTTTTTGGGTTTGCCAATTTAACCGCCCAGAGCGTTAACCCGAACGTTTACGGTATTTCCAACTTGCAGTCAGAGTCACATTATTGTGGAAAACAACTATTACCTTAACCATTTGGAAACGTGGCCGACTATTTCCAATTTTTTTGATTAAAGACGCTATGTTTCATTAAAACCGTGAATATTTAAATTTGTAGCTAGTGCCACCAAGTGACTTCCTGGTGAAATGTGTGTACAAGTACAATCGGGAAAAGAAACAATTTGTAAATAAATTGCGATTTTAACGAAAACACTACGCCTAATACACTTAAAAAATATGAAATTGAAAAACCTTTGCAATGCTGAATATTACATAATCGTTATTTTATAGTGATATAAACAAAAATTAGACACTATGCTGCATTTCATTAGGGTAACAAAGAAATAAAGCATACTAATTAACATTCAAATAGTCTCACATGAAGAGACTTTCTCGAGATGGTAACTGGTTCCGCTCTGAGATGGTTTCTGGCACACTGGAGGACCAGTGGTTGTTTGTAAATTAAAACTTCATTTGTATATTCACAAGTTAATGAGACTATGCATCTGAGCGTCCACAACTCGGCTATTAGAACCTGCCCTCTACTTTTGAAAAATTTCAATTAAGCACCCACTTAACAGCTCGGACCAGAGCTACCAATTATTCCACTGAACTGATTTTCAGAAAGGTCAGATGCACTTTCAAATGCAGAAACCAGGCCTGACTTTGAGTAGCATTGTACTTGCTATTGTCACAGGTGGAGGACATCGCATTAAGTTCCATTCTTCTGCTGAGCACTAAAACAACCACATTTTTGAAAACCGCAAATAACTGCGACAACGAAATTTCATTACCGTAAAACAAATTCAAAAGAAAACATATTTTCTGACAATCATGAATGACAAATCCCAACTTTGTTGGCATCCGAAGGCTTAGTTACGGACATAGGGGGTCGCATGACGTTTTCGTGGCTCTGAATACATATATGGCAAACTCCAATCGCTCGTAATAATGGAAATTGTTCAAGTGTATTAAGGCATGTTACTTTGTGCTGACGTAACTGATTTAATTTGACTTAATTTGTGAAAAATATAACCAACAAGAGTTTCCCTCTGAAATTCACACTGCATTCAGTCTGCACATTAACATGTCACGGTCATGCAACCTCAGTTATAGTTCACGGACATTTTTTCAGATATAAATCACGGGTGAGAAACAACATGAACGCCGGCCCTCTAAATCCGACTGACTCATCCAAAACAGAACCTCCAGGGATCAAATAGGACCGCCACACCAGAAAATGGGACTGACGCACCTAAAAACATGACCGCCCACCACAAAACAGGACCGCCGGGGACTGAACATGACCGCCGGACAAAATGTAGAAGGCTTTTGTATGATACTGCGGGTTATGACGTAACCGGTCAGCTAGCAGTGTAAAGACTCGCCANCTGCAGGTTTTCTCAGATAATGCCTCTTAAATATGACCAAAGGGCGGCGATCGTGGAGTTACAGATTATGTATTATGCTGAATGCAGGGTTACGTTGTTGACAAAAATGCTTTCTACACGAACCACGTCATCTGCTTGTATTGTTGACGAGTTAAAGATATATTCGACAGTGGTGGCTTATAGCATTTTGTTGTCATGTGCAATTAGTCACATCTGGTGTAATTTGTTGATCAAGAATATTAACATCAAGCATAATACCCTAGGTCTTGGTGAGGTATGGACTACCAGGACTAACAGTTGATTTGTCATTCATCTGAAAGAATAACTGATGTTATTAAATATAATTTTATCAAAAAAAACAGGCTGGTACATGAAAATAAAACTTGATTTGACTATTTTAAATTTAAAAAAATTAAAAACGAGCAAATCCACAGCAATCGCTTTCGCATTATATCTACATTCTCATGCACTCCCATGCACACATTTGTAAGTAATTATTTCACTATCAGTTCTGCTTTCTTGGTTTTAATAATTCTTACGTCTATTTCATGTGCAAGGTTCCAACTATCAATCTGGACCAAGTTGAATTTTGAAATTAAAAGACCTGTTTCGCTCGTCCAAAGCATAATCTCTTTTCAGAGCTCAGTTTCATTTAACTGGAGAGAGCAAGCATAGTTATGTTTTTACCGGGGCCTCGTTCATCCGAGGGGAAAGGTGCCTGTAACCTCGGAGAGGGGAATTTTTTCGCCGAGAGCGGGGGAAAATCTACCTCCCGATCATCAATAGCACCCCGCCCTGTTGCAATCTCTCATAGGCTGTCTCAAGTAGCAGTTTGTGCTCTTTCAAATTATCACCTGTGTTATTACAGGTGATTTAAACCTCGGAGACCACTTTTCAATCACCAGGGGAATTTCAGGCCTCGTGCAGGGAATATCGGGGGATTTTTCAATATTCTTGAGAGGGAAACAGGGCCAATATTCGGCCCCAAAATCGAGGAATTTAAGACCCTGTCCTTTTTATAAAAAATGCATCATGTTTCAACCCGTAGTTATGAAAATACAGTCTGGCTGGCCGAGGATTCTCCGGCATGGTGGTCGGCAACCGAGATGTGAAAGAATATGATCTAATTAGACCGGCAGCCCAGAGCACTTAGCATAGATGAACGAGGTACTAACATCTGACCACGGGAGCATTTAAAGTCCACCCCAGTATGTACAGAAATGGACGTCTGCCGTTGTCTGCACTCTGGGTGTGACCCATGGGGGCCTTACAAAGAGCCCAAAAATGAGCTAGACTAGATATTCGAGGTACCAACCAAAACTGATTTAAAACGAACAATAGTACCGCACTGAACACCAAATGACCCATGACAGACAAATTGCACTCTGGAATGGACCGGCAGAAACCAAAAAATGACCCCCCAAAAATGAGCTAGCACATACATTCAAGGTACCACACCAAACCAATTCCGTGTGATTCAATACATGTCACAGATCACGAAAACCCCTATGACAGACAAAATACACTCTGGGATGTGCCCGGCAGAAACCCCCAAAAATCTCAACCCTGGTATGCCATCAAAAATTTGAGCTAGACTAGATTTTCGAGGTACCGGCCAAAACTGATTTTAAACGAACAATAGTACCGCACTGACCACCAAATGACCCTTGACAGACAAATTGCACTCTGGAATGGGTCTGGCAGAAACCAAAAAGGACCCCCCAAAAATGAGCTAGCACATACATTCGAAGTACCACACAAAACCAATTCCATATGATTCAAAACATGTCACAGATCACTAAATACCCTATGACAGACAAATTACACTCTGGATTGTGCCCGGCAGAAACCCCCAAAAGTCTCAACCACGGTATGCCATCAAAAATTTGAGCTAGACTAGATTTTCGAAGTACGGGCCAAAACTGATCTTAAACAAACAATAGTACCACATTGAACTCCAAATGACCCATGACAGACAAAATGCACTCTGGAATGGGTCCAACAGAAACCAAAAAAGGACCCCCCTAAAAATGAGCTAGCTTATACATTTGAGGTACCTCACAAAACCGACCAATTCCATGAGGTTCAATTCATATCACAGGTCACTAAATGCCCTGTGACAGACAAAATACACTCTGGACTGTGCCTGGAAGAAACCCTCAAAAATCTCAACCACAATATATGCTATCAATACTTTGAGGTACATTAGATACCCGAGGTACCGGCTAAAACTGACTTAAAACCAATAATCCACCAGATGACCCATGACAGACAACAAATTGTGCTCTGGAAGGCGTTCGCCAGAAACTCAATTACACTGTAAAAGAAGCTAGGTCATCATTCGGAGTACCACAATAAACAATTCCATATGATTCAAATAGATGTTACTGGTTACCAAATACGCTATGACAGTTAAAACCCAGTGTGCATGGGTTGTGCTCGCCAGCCCCAGAAATCTCAACTACCGGTCAGTAATTTTGAATATATATGACATATTAGATATTGAGCTTATAGTTTTGCGTCTACTGAGCTCTCACACTGGATGTCAAATGGATGATGGCGGAGAGTAAGCATTTTGGAAAGTACCTGATAACAGTAAAATTTTGGGATACCAGGAACTGTCTAAAACCAACCCACTCAGTGAAGTTTAAGAACGCAGATTGTGTAAAATATAAAACGCTATCAAAACTGCCAGCAGAATGGATACGTCAGCGACAACACATGGCCCCTAAATTTGCGCTAGATCGAGGAACCACGAAAATTATTTCCAAGGAGCCCTTTCATCTCATTGCCTTACATGTACGTTGAAAGAAAAGTAACAGGCGTGTTTTTAAAAACCTTCTTCAATCAAAATAAACTACATGAAATAGAGCAACACTTTCAAACAGCATAGTAACAGATAGTCAAAATCACTCTACCGACAAGAACATCAAGCTACATACTATATGTTTAATGTCAACAGTAGTTTCCTGTTAGTTTTTAATACGTTTCAATACCGTCACTGCTACTCCAGCTTGATTCCGGCTCGCTTGTTTCGTCGACGTCATAGCCCATTTCCTTTACCTGTTGATCGGCTTGCGGTTTTCTTGTAAAAGACCAGCACCTTCAAAAAGGACATCAGGAACGGCAGATCCACAAAACCATTTGGGAGTGTAGTATCCATCTTGTACCTTCCAACCGTAGGTAAGAGGATCCAAACCGTTTCCCGGATCGGCAGAATCCACTTGGCCTCAGAGCAAGGCAACGTAATGGGCTCGTTTGAGCTTTTTCAATAGTGTCTTTCGGCAAGGAGGAAAAATGCGCAGTCTATCTTCTTGATGTTGGACATCGGAGAAAATTTTATTGACGAGGGACCAATTGTCTAAAAGCTGACGAACAAAAACATAAAACCCATGCGCGCACCCAGCCTCTAGTTTTTGGGGGGCTCGAATTTCTGACCAAGTGGACCTTTTGCTAACAGAAAAGCTGGCGGACTAAACAAAACGGGGTACCACCTTCAGTGCTGTGAACTGTGCGTCTGCGCCTTTTTAGTGGACATTTGTCACGTTTCCACGGACTGTTTGTTTCTCTGAGGCGGACCTTTTTGCCCACTTCGCCAAATGGGGGGCTCGTTCGAGCCCCCCAGCCCTCCTGGGTGCGCGCATGAAATCTCACCACCATTTATTGTTTTTTGACGTGAAACTGGGCATTTTGGATTAACACAATGAAAACATTTGAAATTATTTTCGTTGCTTTTATGAACTATATTTTATCAATTACAGTTAATACCTCGTTCATTTTTCCGGTCGTCTCTATTAATTTCTGATATCGGCGCTTCATTGACATCTTTGACTCCTCCCTTCATTAAATAGGAGGCATACGTCTTCTTCTAACTTTCTTCCGTCTGGGACATCTACGCTTATTAACTCTGAGAAGAAGCTGATAAGTGTCCCAGATGAGTCTTTCATCAGGATTTCCAGAGGCCTCCCTTTCCCTTTCCTAAACAGTGCTGCTGTGACGTCACACCCTGTCATTGCATGCAATTTTCAAGCAATGCTGCAGCGAGACTCCTTGTTACCGAAACACATCGTTGTTTATATATTAATTTAAATAGCATTGGGACTCCGCCACGTGGCTGCGCACCAAATTAGGGGTGATTTGTATTTTATCACGGAAGACATTATGTCGACCATCGACAAATGACTCCGCGAAACTAAAACATTGCAAACACTTTACACTACACTGAATTTCGACATCATTAAACATTTCTTCAAAAAGTTACAACTAGGCGAGTTAACTGTCTTACATCTTGACAGCCGTCTGCTTTTCGCTTGTAGTGATCATGAGAGTAAACACAGGCTTTGGTGAACGAAAGTTTTTAATAATTAGTTTTTTGTTTCCTGCGGTCCCGCTTTTTGCAGTTAACTTATTAAATACACAGCTTTTGTCACCAATTGTGTACTTCGATTTTCGTGGTGCAATTTTTAAGTATCAGTCCACGGATCCACCGACCACTGTACAGCCAACAAGCGGCAAAGTGGGGGGTCAACCATTCAGATCCATGTTTAGTCTGATAAATCACATTAGGAATGAGAGAAAATGGGTGAAGTATGACACCACAAAGTTTTGTGGTTTAGGAGATACAAGGGAAGTGTTCTGGGGGGCAAAATGAGGCAATTTCTTGGTGTGGAATGAGTCATTTTTGACCCAATTTTCTACTCCAGTTTCTGCTTCAAACAGAATCGTTTCTGAACAATTTTGATATCACATGATAGGTTCATGACCAATGTCAGTAAAGACGGCACCGACACTGCAATATCGGTTACCATGGTAACACTGGAACTGTTTCCGTGGAGGTACGTTTCCGTCTTGTGAAAAACCAGCAATAAGCTGTACCCTTATAGCGAAGCTGCCCCCGCGAGAAAACTAAAAATAACAGCATGGACATGTAGAAGACTCCATGCCCTTGAAATTAATACAATAAAAACTTTGTCAGCCCTTCAGGCAGGCTTGGTAATAGGTGTCTGAATTTCACTATTTTCAGACCGCGTATGTGTATTTGTTATGTTAAACCAGTCACTAGTTTTGCGCCGTTTCTACGCATTAATATGCCGTGGTATAATACAACAATTAAAACAATTGGTTTGCTTAAATGTTTTTAATTAATTTTAAGGACACTAGCATTTCCCAATAAAATATGAAATTATACTAAATTTGTTCATCCATTTCGTCTGAATACCAAACTAAAGCTTACAATTCGTTAGTTGAATGATGGCTGACCTAAAGTGCGGGTTTGCGAATTTATCTATTTATCTGGCACTGCCAGTCGCATCAAATGTGGTATTTCTACAAATTGCGGAGAGAAACAACTTTGGAAACTCTAGGGAAATGCACAAGGTATAGAGCAAGACATTTGAGCCCCTTATAAGTGTACGTGGAGCTGATGTGGAGGTGGAACGTGTCCTCCTGAGTAGTCTGTCTCAGTGTCTGCCTCGGAGGCACTGTGTGCAGCAGGAGCTACATAATCTACCGTATTAGGTTCACTGGCCCGAATCATCGTTACAACACTCGAGATATATTGGCGTCGCCAAAGACACTTAGAACATCCACTGCACACTAGAGGAGAAATCTGATAGAGGTCTGAAAAATGACCAAAGACGTTCAAGGTTCAACGTCCTGCTTCGTGTGAGCTCAGGTAGGAATCACTAAACTCCAGGGTCTGACCCTGAGGAATATTTTTAGACGCACGTCATTCATGCAAAAATACTTTTATTGACACACCGTGATTGCTTATAACTTGGGCCTTATTGCTTAATCACATCTTATTCAAATGTGTTGCTGTTTATGCAACTACATGTTTACATTGGCATAGAAAATAGGTAGTCATCATAACTTTTCATAACAACCACCAAATGTGTAACATGACTTCTGCCCATGAACTACTTTTTAGAGACTAGGGAGTATGTTTTGTCTACCAATGATTTTCTGCGATTATGAAGTTAATTAAACATGCTAAAGCCGTCAAAAATATTGGTGCCCTCACTTTAGCTTGGTATTCATATTTTGTGAGCCGAAATGAGGACATTAAATTTAATATGTTTAATTTTTCATTAATACAATTTTAGGAATCAGGAAAGGCTTATGCTGAAGAAGTGGCTTCTGCTGAAGTTGGAGACTTGCCGATTATTAGTAAAGGTTGGGTATGAAAAGTTCACAACCAGCAAGAAGGTACCCTTCTGCACAACTAAGTGAGGGGGCTAGAGAGAGGCCGAAAGTCTACTCCCAGAAGATATGTCAAAGAGAATTTGTAGCTTGAGGAACGAGTTGGGGAAGAAGTATTTGCCAAAGATTACTGGCTTATACCACAACAGGTCCAAAGTAATTTGTTGAGATAGGCCACTTTCAGCAAATGTGGGGAAACTGGGACTGAGGAAGTGGAGTATGCATAGAAAGAGGCAATCTGTGATTGTCAAGGATGTAGCATTGTAAAAATTCAAAGGGAGGAAACAGTAGAGTGGCTGGACCTGTAAATACTGTGGCTGTTCTGCTGAATCCAGTGGGGGCATTATTGTATCAGCACAGCTGTGTAGGGAAGTAGGCTTGTGTGTTGTCGCAAGCTTTGTTTGCACCAGAACTGCTTGTGTGAACAGCACAAATCTAAAATTTACCTAGTCTAAGACTGAATTTTTGTCCAGGCACGGATTATGATCCTGGGCCACATGGTAATGGTACATTGTACATTTTGTTTAGCCACTGGATTTTTTGGTCTTACAGGATTTCTCACTGTCGCCATCACATTTAGATGATTTCTGACCTCTGTACTATTCCTTTTCCTTGAAGATGCGTAATTGATCTGAATTTATGTTTCCGCATTTTATTTACCATTATAGATTTTTGTTTGTAAATGGGTATATATTACTGAAATTTGAGACCCTGTTGCAGTTAGGCTGGTTTTGTTAACTTATCTTTCTGCCTGGGTTGTAAACCCATATTCTGTCCAGGAGGTAATAAGTTTTGATTTAGACCATTTACCTCTATAAACTTTGCTCAGTTTGTTCCTTATCCAGATGGGAAGTGATTTCTGGAATTGTAGCGAATTGACAGTTTGCTATTCCTTGAGACCATGCTGTGTGTATAAAATCGCACACTATTAGTCTGGTCTTTAGCAATTGCATATTGCCAGATCTTTCAAAGTTCTGAAATTGCTCAAAAGTGACCTGGAAGTAATACCTATTTCGTGATGGTAAAATATCTAAATCAAAAGTTGTTTTATGTGATTTTAGGCGAGTTTATGTCCACTTCAAATGATTTTTTGTTGCAGTACTGATAAGTATTGGCACGTTAGCTCTGCTGGCTCCTTGTTTTTTTGGCGAATTGACCATTTTATGGTTCCCTTGGGTAATTTTGTTACTGGTCTAGTATGTATGTACAACTGTAATCGTAGGGCAACTGTAATGCAAGCCATGTTGCAAAAGTATTTTTTCATGACCATCTCATTGTAAATTGCTGCGTAATTGGAACCGACAAGCCAATTTTTCATTTTGTGCTGGTTAGTTTTGAAAAGATCATTGATGTGGTAAATACAGCTACCTCAAGTTTGTGAAGAAGAGATTTCCGGTGTTGTCAGCGATATTGCGAAATCACTTTTTCGCAGCGAGACTACATCACCTTAAATGTAATTCCCTGACTTTATGAGCTTTGTGTGGTTGACTCTGTCCTGTAGCAATTGAGTGTTGAAAAGATCTAGAAGGCAATTTTTTATTACGGTCATAACATTTGCACTTTTGACTGTACAGTTATCTTTGCATTGTATTACGAAAACATATTTTGTAGTACACAAGTCTCTGGTTGATATTTTATATTTTTTCACAAGGAATATTTTCAACTTAGATGAGTTGTCTGTGAGGTAGGCAATTTTCAAATAAGATAATGAATAAAATTGTCAAACATTGTTTTATTTTTAGATGCGTGATCTTCCAATAAGTGATTACTTTTAAAAACCTGTGCAGAATTTGATTTTTACTCTTCATTTGAAGGAGAATAAATCCATAAACCTGCATTATCTAGAAATTTTACTCAAACTACATATTACAGGGTTGGGGATTGGAATCTTAATACAACAGAGTCTGAACCCGTACCATGAGCAATACAACACAATACACGGATATAAAAATTTGGTGTTTAGGTTCCACGGAAAGGATTCGTGTGCGCGGTAATAGTTACTAAGGTGTGTGGTCATTGTTTGTGGATACTTTGGGATTCCTCTTCTGTGGTCATCCACGGGAAACCTGGTCGCATAGAGAACAATAGATTAGCATCTTCATTGTTTCCGTTGTTATACTAAAGATATAATAACTAGCACTTATCGGCAACGGTCTGATGTACGCAAGGTTCTATATCCATGCGACCTATGTTGTTACATCCAACAATGACACAACAAAGGAAAACAATGATTCATGTAGGACCGATGGGCGAAAAACATGCAACGAGTTGCCATGGGCAGTGGTGGAGTTTGTCTTGTCATTCGAATGTTTTTACAGAACTGCAAACCCGGTATTTCGTCAGGAAAATTTCTGCGGTCTTTTGTTTTAAGTCGTGGTAAAAATGCGGTCATGCAACCAAACTTATCCTTCATTTGATATTACAATGCATTGCATGAACATTTGATCAACAGAAAATCTGACTTGAATATGTGGGAAGAAATACCCATGAGGAAATTGCAAAGTAAAACAACTGTAAATCAAAATAACCTACACTGTACATTTGTCGAGTTCATGTCTAACCCTGTTCACTGTGGAGGACATAATCGGCTTTTTACAAAATGGAGCCATGTATGGTATTTAGGGGTACTATAGCCCTAAGTGATCAGTAGTAAAACGTTCAAAACATTCAGGTGAACTAATTTGTTGCAAAATATCGAAAAACAATCGGATTTTACGGTGCTAACGCATCGATCTCAGATATATGAAAATTTCTCATTTTAGTACATTTGAGGTGCCAAAATATACAACTAATAAACTGGTTGACAATGTTTATATTTTACGAAATGAAATGTTTTGTCAACATTTTGGCTAAGTTTCATTCTCATAGCAGTGGGGGCAGATTTGGTACAGCAGTGTACTGAACACAACCTCAAAATGGCATAACGGGGGGCAGTGTAGTAAAGCTATTAAATGAGGGTGGTAAATCGGAATCGTGTTTCAAAACATCTGTGTAACAATCTACAGGCACCACTAAACAATGCCAAGTGAATAATAAATCAATAGCTTTCATTCAAGGAAAAATATGAACAGTTATAACTGGAGAGTTTTTATACCGTGAAAACATGGCTGCGAAGCCGTAAAATGTGATTGAGCCTATAACTTTAGAAAAACGCAATATTTTGAGGAAATATTTTACCGCTGTTTATAGATCCCATAGGACTACCTATGTGCCAAATTTGGTGAAAATCGGCTGACCCCCACCTTGCCGCTCATGGCTGGTGCTCTCGTGGACTAGTACTTAATATCTTGTTGTCCAGTTGTTTGGATTTCCCACCCGAGTACTTGAACTAACAGGGGAAAGCTGCATGAACGATTGTACCTCCATTTTTAAGGTCCTTTCTGGGTTTTTGGCAGACTATTTCCGAGTAAAATTTGTCTTTCACGGGTCATTGGGTTTTCAGTGCAGCACGATTGGTGGTTTTAAATCAGTCTAAGCCGATACCTTGAAAATCTAACCGTCTCAAAAATGGCAAACCGTGGTTGAGATTTTTGATGGTTTCTGCCAGGGACAATCCAGAGTGTATTTTGTCTACCGGTCATAGGGCATTTAGTGACCTGTGACATGTATTGAATCTCATGTAATTGTTCTTGTGGTATCTCGAATGTATGTGCTAGCTCATTTTTGGGGGGTCTTTTTTGGTTTCTGCCGGACCCATTCTAGAGTGCAGTTTGTCTGTCATGGGTTATTCAATGTTCAGTGCGGTACTATTGTTCGTTTTAAATCAGTCTTGGCCGGTACCTCGAAAATCTAGTCTAGATTAAATTTTGGTGGCATACCGTGGTTGAGGTTTTTGGGGGTTTCTGCCGGGCACAACCCAGAGTGTAATTTGTCTGTCATAGGGATTTTAGTGATCTGTGACATGTATTGAATCGTATGGAATTGGTTTTGTGTAGTACCTCGAATGTATGTGCTAGCTCATTTTTGGGGGGTCCTTTTTTGGTTTCTGCCGGACCCATTCCAGAGTGCAATTTTTCTGTCATGGGTCATTTGGTGTTCAGTGCGGTACTATTGTTCGTTTAAAATCAGTTTTGGCCGGTACCTCGAAAATCTAGTCTAGCTCAAAATTTTGATGGCATACCATGGTTGAGATTTTTGGGGGTTTCTGCCGGACACAACCCAGAGTGTAATTTGTCTGTCATAGGGGTTTTATTGATCTGTGACATGTTTTGAATCATATGGAATTGGTTTTGTGTGGTACCTCGAATGTATCTGCTAGCTCATTTTTGGGGGGTCCTTTTTTGGTTTCTGCCGGACCCATTCCAGAGAGCAATTTGTCTGTCATGGGTCATTCGGTGTTCAGTGCGGTACTATTATTCGTTTAAATCAGTTTTGGTTGGTACCTCGAATATCTAGTCTAGCTCGTTTTTTGGGCTGTTTGTAAGGCCCCCAGGGGTCACACCCAGAGTGCAGACAACGGCAGACGTCCATTTCTGTACATACTGAGGTAGACTTTAAATGCTCCGGTGGTCAGATGTTGGTACCTCGTTCANATATCTAGTCTAGCTCGTTTTTTGGGCTGTTTGTAAGGCCCCCAGGGGTCACACCCAGAGTGCAGACAACGGCAGACGTCCATTTCTGTACATACTGAGGTGGACTTTAAATGCTCCGGTGGTCAGATGTTGGTACCTCGTTCATCTATGCTAAGTGCTCTGGGCTGCCGGTCTAAATTTTTCGAAAACAAAAATTTTGCACGAACATTTTTCCTTCGTTGCGGCGACAACGTCCCAAGACTTCCGACTCTCAATGTCCTTTGTAAATGTAAAACAGACAGTTGAGTGTATGTATTTTTTTCTAGCTGTTCGAACAACACGGAATACATACAACCAGTATGCCGATAAGCCATCAGCGCTATCGTAGCGAGCCTCGTTTTGGAACGCGCCTCCTGTCGGCGTGAATTAGGTCTATATATAGCTCATTGGTTGAAACGTTGTTGATAGCAGTAAGATGAAACCTCCAGTCACTTCAATGTGGCGCGGCTATTTCGAAAGTCATCTGTTATTCAGGCAGTGGGCGCTGGTGATCTTTGTTCATATTCCCGCAAGAATGCGGAACGAGTATCTACCACCATATTATTGCTAGGCGTTTGTGATCTGATCAGTTTGCGTAGCAGGGTTAATTTTTTGTCTTTTAGACAATATGCCTGCCCGTTTTGCGAGTCAAAACTGCGTCCACTGTTACAACATATATCCAGAATTACGCCCCAAAATTAAAGTCTGAAGCTACAACCAATTGCTGTATGATAGTCACTTTGCTGGGTAAATTTCATTCACGAAGACCATGCTTAATTTCTGCAGTTTTTTTATGCTTGCACGTTTTCACAACAAGACTAGACTATTTACTGGGACTGAAGTGAATCTTGAAACTCGGGTTGTAATCATACTGTCAACTCTGCTACAGAAATTGTCTTAAGAATGTCGGAACGAAGAGAAATGTCAGAAACGACAGCCAAACCGTCATATTTAATTTCTTTGTGTTACTTGTCTTACCGGAGATTTCAACAAAGTTACAGTTGAGTCAAACAGTGGCAACAGTCATCAGTTTCTCAACATTCTCTCCATCTCTCCACCTTGGGATAGATAAGATCTAACTCGTGCTCAGAATTTATACATGTTCGACACAGAACATCAAGTAGCAATGACCCAATTTCACTCACAACTACAAACAGTAAATACGTAAGTCAACGAGAGGTTTGAACACAAACTTATTGACTTACATTAGATATTTCAATAGGTTCGAAAAGGCAACGTCCTTGTTTACCTTCGAAGTATCATCACAAATCCTAAAAATTTGTAGTCTCTGATTCGATCTGGTAACAAAGTGTACAAATATTCTGCTAGCAATTAATCGTCAATACAAATGATTACTTTGAATAGAAAATAACCTTTATTGGTGACTGATAAGGAGAAACTGCTTAGATAAGCATGATTCCGCTTTCCCCAGAAACAATCTAAACAAGAATGACTTTCTGCGCGTACTTCAAATGGGTAGTAATACTGTATATCTAGCTTTATGTGGTAAAGCAAACTCATTAAATCGTTTTAACAACGCGTTTTTAGTTTTTGATTTTTAAGTTCGCTAATATAAATAAATTGAATACCATAAAATCTCCCTAAACGTACACATCATAACCCAAATAAAAGATTTTTTGAATTTTGAAGACACATTGGTTATTTCCAAATTCGTGTCACGAAAGGAAGATGTGTGGTCACTTGCAGTGGCATAACGTAGCAGGCTAGAAGACGAGGGGATTTTGAGCAAGACCTAGGCGATTAATATGAAGCTAGAGATGTGAGTGCATACTAGCCTCAAACTCAAGTCCCCTCCCTGAATACCTCAACGCACATATTTCTGAATGGATGTTATACCACTTCATAATGCTCTGTTCCGAGCATATCGAAGCTTTGGATAATTTATACGGTCATTAAATATGGCCTCACCCGAGAGTAAGCCAATTCGTGTAGCCGTCGTATTTGCGTTTTGCAGGCACGTAGCCAGGGGGTTAGGAGGTTTCAATCGAAACCATTTCTCTGGTTCGTAAAACAAAATTATTACGTTTAACTCTCTTGGCTGTTTTTTTAGTGAAAGGTATACGAAAACTCATTGAATTCCTTACGATACATCAATGAAATTCCTTTTGAGCCACAAGGATATATCATGAACGCTTCAAGTTCGCAGTAGGTACATGTAGTTGCATATTTGTTAAATAGTAAAACTAGCAAAACTAAAACGACGAGCGTCGGTATTAAAATACATTAAAATATCCCCCACGTTTCGAGAGATGCGCTCCTTGTCAAGGGTGTGCTGCAGACTGCTGAGTACATTTAGATGGATCTAATATAAAATGGCACGGAAGACCACATGGCAGACGATCTTTCNCGTCCTTGTTGATTTAAGATACAGTACCAGTTCCAGGTGAATATAGATGTTGTATTTGCCCTTCGTGTACGCCTGCTTTGCGAACAATATGCTCTGAGCTCCAAGCCGATGATGTGTGCGGTGGACCAGATGTTTTTGTTGGCACGTTGTTACATACCGTGCATCACGCGCTTTTGAAGCGCTTCAAATAGATGGAAGCATCACCGCTCTGCATCTGTCTTTGGCGATTGCGGAGAGGCGATGATAAGAGTAATTTGACGCGCTGAGTTTTCCGATCAGTTTTGACACTTTCCTGATCATTCCCTCACTTGGAGTGCAGGTGGTGACAATTTGTCAGAATTGCTTAGACTTTGGCGTCGGGGAGTGAAAAAGGTATACCAGTGGAATCGACAAGAAATCCGGTGTATTCCACAAACTATCCAGGGTCGAGATCACACGGTCTCAGTTTATCATTCACCCTAAAGGCCCAGTCATACAGCCGATCACGCATGAATCACTCATACAACACGCACAAATTCAATTTGTCGAGAAATTGACCAAATTTTCCGGGTGTAGAGGTTAGAAATCACTGACAAATAACTGACAAATCACCTATGGCCCACGCACATATCACTTACAATCACTGATGAATCACTGACATATCGCGCATGTCGACGCATACAAGCCAAAATGATCTGATATTCTACGAACCTTCGACGCATGCCTCACGCATGAATCACTGACGGATCACGTTCAAACACTTTTGTAAGTGATTGTCAGTGGATGTCAGTGGAATGAACGTCACATATGCGTATTTCATGCGTGATATGAAGGTGGGGCGTCAGTGGACGGACGTGGACGTGCGTGATTTCGAACCAGTTCTGACGCATAAGCACTGATGGCAAACGCGTGTCCAGCGCATAATCACGCATACCCGACGCATAAACTACGCACGTCAACTCACAAATTACTCCCACNTGACCAAATTTTCCGGGTGTAGAGGTTAGAAATCACTGACAAATAACTGACGAATCACCTATGGCCCACGCACATATCACATACAATCACTGATGAATCACTGACATATCGCGCATGTCGACGCATACAAGCCAAAATGATCTGGTATTCTACGAACCTTCGACGCATGCCTCACGCATGAATCACTGACGGATCACGTTCAAACACTTTTGTAAGTGATTGTCAGAGGATGTCAGTGGAATGAACGTCACATATGCGTATTTCATGCGTGATATGAAGGTGGGGCGTCAGCGGACGGACGTGGACGTGCGTGATTTCGAGCCAGTTCTGACGCATAAGCACTGATGGCAAACGCGTGTCCAGCGCAAAATCACGCATACCCGACGCATAAACTACGCACGTCAACTCACGAATTACGCACACCGACGCAGAGTTGTGCGTTGGAAAATTTTTGAACCGTTCAAAACTCAAAATCGCGCACAAACCCCCCTCGACGCACATCCTCTTACATTCACTGATGCTCCACGTTGGTTCCACTGACCAATTACGCAGACGACGCAAGCTTCACGCATAAGCGAAAATCTGTGCGTGATTCATGAGTGATTCATGCGTAATCGGCTGTATGACTGGGCCTTAACATCTGTCGACGCCTGAACGCCACATCGCTCTCTTTCATCATTTTTTCTGGGATTGGTTGAGAAATATGATTTTCACTTTACACAGGCGGGTAAAACTGAATAGAGCAACGTTTGGGATGAGCTCAGACACATTTTTTGGTAATAATTACTTCCAGAGGTTGTATCTCCCTAGTACATTGACACACGCATACACACACATGCGTGCGTGTGTGTGCATGTATTTGTACAAGACCATGCGACACATATAACACAAAATAACTTACGTGGCGACAGATCTATATCGCTGATTTCGTACTTCCTCACCAAACCCCAAGAGTAATTTTTTTCTGTCTCGAACTTATAGGTGAAACCAAGAAGTTGGCAGTTGATGTGGGGATTCAATACGGAGGTAGGTTGCCACCTGGCACCTCGACAGACTCTGTGTGGGCTCTTTACACACAGTCTCTCGCAATCGCTAAGTGTATACGCCGTGTGGTTACCCCTCACTTTTGCACGGGGTACGTTTCTATATCGAAGGTATTCCACACCTATGTAAAAGATGAGTCATAAGCCATGGCTTGTGTAATGGGGCTGAAGTGCTGGTTTTGCAACGGATAGTTCCGAAAATGTAGTTCGGGCACGTACCTTGTAGATACCATTGCGAATTCCCGATGGGCTAATGTAAATAGGGCTGTAGATTCCGGCATACGTACTGCAACCGAACCCCTTTGATGCATTTCTGGTGACATGTCATTGATATTAATAATGGCTATGGGGGCCACACAAGGGGAATTACAGGCAGCATTCAAACTTTTGAGGTTATACTTTATATAAATTCTTTTGCGTTGAGCAATGTACTCAATCTCCGCATCATTAGTTGTGACTTAGATTCGTGTTTTTGATAAACAATCACTTTGACACCAGCATCTCTTCTGCAATTCGATTGAATTACATGTACAGTGCGGCGTGAAACAGTCCGAGATGCTAACCAATTTTCCCTGTCCTCGAGAGTTTGGACGCCGTGTGTAACAGGTCAGGCCAAAATAAACCTTTGGCACTCTATTATTCGTCTGTGCCGGAGTTCGAAAAACGGTGCTTCCATTGGACATTTGCTTCATTTCTGAAGAATTACATGTATATGCAATAATTTTCTTTCCGTTGATTTCAAAACCCTAAAAGTGTGGAAACTTAATTTTGAGTGGCGTTTGCGGTCACAGTTTTGTGGGAATTAGTGGCATTGCAAACTGACTGTTTATCAATGACTCGATATTAAAAATTTGGACAGTTTGTATTACATCCAAAATACTGTCTTTACATTATTGTGGCGTTTTCCACGGCGACTTGTGTCTTGAAGTGTCTCGGTAGCGTCTCGGCGAAGTGCATGTGACCATGGCCTTACAGCTCTTGCCGACATGTGTTCATCGCATAGACTTCTGTGAATCTTCATCTCAGGCGCAACCAAATTGACATTTTGCAGCATATTAAATGTTTGATTTTGGTAGGCAGCTAGTGAAACATTTGACCCCTTAAAACCGCAGGGGAAATGCCCCAGTAAAAATCCGAAGGGGAAATGGCTCTGTAAAATGTGACATGTCTGATACTTGAAGTTAATATATACATCATTAGATATCCCTAAATAATTCGTGGTAACTTTTGTTCTGGTATAGTGTGGAGTCCGTCGTTTGAAAACTGCTTTTAACCAAAATTCTGAATTGCAACTCACCTTTTGTATGGGAATACTTTGTGTAGTAGGGTGGGTCGGGATTGTTCCTGACATATTTTGTCATTATCTCTCCTACTTCCGCCTTCAAGATCCGGCATTGATCGTCCCAGAAAGTAGCGTAGTCGCAAACAACACGACTGCAGTATTGTGCACAGTTGAACTCAGACTTAATAGAGGGCACTGCTATGGCACTGGTTAGAAAGTCCTTGAATTTTTTTCCCATGGTTCTCGTGGTAGAATATGCCTTAAACAGTAATGGGATAGCCATAAGGATTGAATCAACTTCATCAGTGTCAAAATTTTAAAATGGATGTCAACCAACTGGTTAGATGTTCACGCTAAACCTGATTCTGTAGTTTAACTTGATTATTGATCTATTGCAAGCTCCGCCCCTTGCCAAAAGTCACGTGACACCCGACAAACAAACAAGATGTCAGAGGTAAATACACTATCCCTAAACGACGTTCTTGGTTGAATTGATGAATTTTTTGCACTGTCCGAAAAAACTTCGAGAAAGACAACAGGCGATGCTTTTCAGCAAATAAGCCAACGTTCATCATGTGGGAATATGTAAAGGTGACAATGAAAAAGCGGTTCGAGGAAAGGTATTTCGGAGCCAGCGAAAATCTGAAGAACCGCACACGGGGTACACCTTCACCAGACAAATGACAAGGCCACTGATGTGATATGTTCATGTAAAGCTGCGTACATACCTTAAAGTCGAATTATCTATACGATGACATAGATTTCAGGATCTTTTGAGCAAAATCATTGTAGATTCACCAATATTTTAATTCTGTCGTTTCCTAAAATCCGAAAAGTAGGTCACCACTATTGGGGATCCCTGGATAAATTAGGTCGAGTCGTTCACACTTTACTAAATTTCGAACGAAATATTTTGATTAAGAGAACTCAGGTCTAAATCTCAACTACATACTCATCTTGTGCAAGGCAAACAGTTACTTCCGGTAGGTCTAGGGCTGGGTCCAAGTCAAATTATTGCACGAAATTGCACCAATAAGACATTTAAGTTAGGCCCACCTTCTGATGAACTTTGCATTTTTTATAGTTTCATTGCATAAAGGTAGCTTTCAGTTATTTTTAAACATAGCATCAGTAAATTGTGGTACGGTTACAAAAGATGAAAAGTCTGGTGTAGCGGTAAAAATGGCTATTTACAAAACAACACAAATTCTGTGGTAAAGCTTCGTAAATCTAATTATCTTGTTTGAAAAATTTTAAAATCAGCTCCCTCTTACTCTACAGGCGTATTGTATACTAGGTTCTCCTCAAAAAAGTAATTCAACTGTTTATTTTTTGTGAAAACATCTCGAACAAGGTTTTGTGCTCAGTAATCCAGTGCCCCTCCCTGAGCAGATCGAATCTCTCAATTTTGGAGAGAAGTTCAGTTGAACGTCAGCCTATGGGCATATGAATAACAAAAATATACTTCTGCTACGAAACAAAACAATGTTTGTAGGTCGCAATAAGTGAAGATTAGTAAAAATATCAAAACAATTTCCAGGGACTGTCGCTAGACTAGTGGTGCTGAGATCCAGCAGTTTCGGAGACAATGGCAGCCAGGAGAGTGGACATCTGGAGTCAAAATCAGATACAGTAGGCCTACACCATGGACACAACACTGAAAAGTGCGTATCTTAGAACAAATATTTTTGTGTTTACCTTCGAGTAATCAAGCAACATTGCCGAGTTCAGCTGCTCGTGTGGTCGTTCACACAGTTCGATACATAAATAAATTTTTGACATCACTTTTCACGGCTTCGGTGATGCCCAAAAAGTGACGGGATATTCTGGTGTCAGACTTACACACGCCATACCAACACAGTTTCACCATTCTTATCACACAATTTCTTGAGCTATAGACTAAAATACGTTTTACCCGACAACGTATTGCTTGTAAGGTAAAAGAGAGGCTTGGAAACGCAGACGAAATGTGTCAAGAATGCTGCGCGTTCTGATTGGTCAGTTAACCCGTGAGTCGTAATCCTGACGAAAGGTCAGGTAGAGTTGAACGGAGCAGTAGCCTTGTGTTGTGTGCTGAACTTCGGTCCGTCAATGAGACAGTTCTACAGTGTATACCCGAATACTAAATAAATACTCTAGTAGCAGTAACTGACAATAGACATTTTAGGATTGGCTTCATTAGACTAGTGAACGGTTTATATACAAGTTACAAATGTGTGGGTTGCTTGCTCTAAACTTCATGGTCAAAGGTTATACAAGAAACAAACGTAAACAACTCTTACGAATGTACCTGTGTATTTGCTGGATACTCTACATTACAAAAAATCACCGTTGTATTCCGCAGAACGAGCTCTCGCCGTATTGGCTTTGAGATCTACAGATACTCAGAAATCTTGCCATAACTGCGCGGAATTTTCGGAATAATTCCGAAGATGATGGGAACGGTAACCCTTAACTTCAACGCTTAAAGGATCATGCCACCCAAAACAACGACATAATTTGTATCAATTTAGATCGAATAGTTCTACTCGGTAACGGCACGTACTGCACGGTTGCGTTACCTGACACCTGACTGCAGACGGAGGTGTTGAAATTACCCAGTGACGTAATTCGTTTCACACGCAGACTGTTCAGCAGTTCACCACAAGGGTTACTGGTGTCAGCTTATCGCTTGAATTCAACAACAATAAATCATCAAACTTCGATTTAAAACCCTTAAAAAATCACCAAGTTCGTATAAAAACGTGTTGTTTTATTTGGCTGTTACGGATTTATTGGTATTTGGACACACCGTATCCAACAAAGTTTGGAAGAAGTTGAAGGAGTTTGGGGTCTGTTCGGAGATAAATTCGGAGTATTTTTGGTTGAGATACAGACAGGAGATTTTAGATCTGTGTTGTTTAGACTTGTGCTTTTTTGGGTTCTAACCACATAAAACGCTTGTTATCCGGGCCAGTGGCTCAGAGCCCGATCAGGCCCATCGCGGCCGGACTGAAGACATCACGAACGTAAACCAGCCAAAGTTGGAAGCTAAACTTCCAGTCAAGAAAATATTGTACTAGTGAGCCAAAGAAGTAATGTGCACGTGATTGTGTTGGCGAATTAGCCACAGAACTGCAAATCTACGTACTCGTCGCGCTCCGTGAATTCAGGTACCGCTTTGGCCAAAGAACCGTCAGGGCAGAAGTTGTACATTGAAAATCGTTATTTGAATACTGTAAATTTAAATAAAGATTCCCCTAACACCTGACCGTGGGATAGAAAATCGAGTTGTTTCGCAACAGTTTCTGTCAGAAAACACTGAATTAGCATGCACTCACACGGCCTCGGTGTCTCGTCAATTAGTTTTATTGCACCTAAAGCCGGTAACGCAGTGATTTATTCAATGCTGGATTCTCAAATCATTTGCACTCACGAGCACTCCAAAGGCATTACAAGTTGCAACTAATGAGACATATTTTGTTTCAGTTTCATATAAGGATTGGTTAGGATGTGAATAATATATTTTGAAACAGAACGCTCAGTAATAAACGTCAACATGGCAACTCGCAATCCCGACTTAGACGAGAGCTCATGCGGGCTAAGATTTCAAAGGTGCATCGTTAAGTTTCACAGGCTATCAGTTCGAACCGGAATTCAGTGAAATACTTGAGAGGCGCCGTGAACAAGCTCAGACAACGGAACGTATGGATAGTTATTTGGTAAGTCGGCATTCGTCAGGCATTGTTTACGACTGCAGGCCACAGACACGGAGATGTTTCACGGCCTCATACTTGCTATTTACAGCGTACTTTTTATTCTTCACTACCGCGAGCCACTTCCTAGGCGTCTAGGACTCTCGAGGAAGTAGAAATAAGGGTTTTCCCGCTTTTCTCGCAGCTGCATAGTTCGGACAAGCGGGAACGATGCACCGGAATATAGAGGCATTCACTCTGCAAATGAACCACTGACGTCGCTGCGTCGTTTCTCACCTTCCTCACAGGTTAACGCAATACCTCTCGACAAGGTAAGGTAGACCGTATGTGAGGCGATGTGGATGTAGACCTATAAAGATGGCAAAAAAGACTAATTTAATCAGGTGGCGTTCTCCTTTAACTGCAGTTATGATGGAAACTAAGTAGCAAAGTTTCACGGTTAAAACTTTGTGGGGAAAGTGCCTTTAGGGAGCCGCTTTTATGAAAGCCACCTTAGAGAATGTTAACATGGGAGCAATGAAACGGAAAACACCTTCTTCAAAAATACAGTAAAGAATACATTGTGAGATCTTATGAAAGCCTTGATTTAGACAAGTTGTATAAGCCAATACTACTAAACTATAAACGTGAAAAAAACTAAATAGAAAAAACGAATACTTCAAACACAGAGAAAAGAGACCTGTAGAGTCTAATGCATGAAATATTGAACTACACGAACACGTTAAACACGAGACATGTGTAAGCAAACGGGTGTATAAAGATTTACATTGTAGTACGATTACAAAGAAAAAACGCGACCACGAAATAGCAAACATTTTTTTGTTGTGCATACAGTGCTACAGACTAATAGCATAAGGCTTCTTCATGTAGTCAGAGAATTTGTGAAGCGATTGTGTTGTTATTTTTTTGTTGAACGCCTACAGGATATTTACTGTTGTTGACTAATTTTAAACCAGCTTTAAGTCAGTGTCTTATTTACTTTTGGGTTGGCAAATCAATGATTTCGGGTGTGGTATTGCTGCTAGGTAATCATTCAAATGAGCAGGGACTGTGACGCAGCGTTGCCTGTTGTCTGAGTAACTATTGTCAAAATGAATGTTTGAAACGTGGAAGTTCTGAAAAATCCCAAGCCGCTACTTGGTGGCCATCGCAAGTATCAAAATCAGACACTGTTTCCCTCTAAATTCGTTTGAATGTTGATGTTGACTTCCAAACTTGAAACTTCTGATGGTGTTCCTAGATTTACTACATTTGATTCACAGTTGTTTCATTGATTTCGTGAATTGAATGCACTTGACTCCACGTTAAAATTGCAACAGGAATTACGCAGGCAGAAGTCGGATTTTTTCGGTAAAAATCGGGCAAGATCGGGGAACTTCACGCCACCAAGTTATGGGGTCGTATGCACCCTATGCTCGTCAGTCCGTCGTCGATGGGAGGATTAACTGAGTTAGAGACAGAGTGTACGTAGGTTTACGAGTAAAAGTAGAGGAAGTTAAGGCGAATGTGCGCCGTAACAGCCGAACGACCTTATTATTTTCATCGACGGAAACTTAAGTCGAATAGGTAACCTCATTGCAGTCTTCGGCGCTAATGTTTTCGTTTTCAATTTTGGCATTTTTGTAAAGGTGCCAAATGCGACTCAGCGTTTAGCTTAGCGTCGAGCACTGTTGACATAATACATATGACATTTTATGTCACCCTCATGTGTTGTTTCACTGTAAACTAGCTTCGATATCGCTTCGCAGTTTACGCATATAAATGTTGTTTAAGTGTTTCATTATTTCATGTAAGCTATATTGCTTCGTCCTCATTCTCATATTGTTTTGATTTTCGGCTCAGTTACCCTATTTGGTATCCCACTATTGGTTTATTTGTATCAGGTGAATTATTTGTCTCGTCCCAACACTGCACCATCGTCCATATGTTCTTTTAAACTTTGCTTTTCATTCAATTTTTCTATATCCCTCCCATTTCCCTTAATCCATTATATTTCTACGTATTCTCTTCACATATGAATTGCTCTGTGTATCTTTGGTGTATTGTTACCCACCTTTATAGTTCAACATATTCTATAACTTCGTATTTATCAATATCTCGACATATTATTGACCTTTTTGATTTCTTAATACTTGCAAGAGTTCAGTGCAGTTTGTCAGGCAGATCATCACCCACCTTTATAATTAAACACGTTATGTAGCTTTTGTACGTGTTGATATCTGTAGCAGTCTAGTTTGTCGTAATATAAACCTCTAGTTTCATCCTCATTAAGCGTCTCACTGTAAACTATCTTCGGTATCTCTTCCCCTATGAAAATCCTTTGGTAAGTGGCCGGTTACCGAATAAACGTGCTTAGCGACTGCACTCAACGACAAGGCAGGTGGTTTCAGCTGTACTTGATGTGGTGATATTCCTTAGGCTTTAGTAGACTGGCGCCACCTTTTATTTCCTATCATAAATTAGTGTTGCAATATAAGTCACATTCTTGAATCTCGCCGTCTTTATTGGTGTTGTCTCACTTCTGTTTGCAGGAACTGTTGTTAACTATAACATGCTGTCAGCGATTTGACGTTAAATTCATGATGGGACGAGCTGTGCTTTTTGAGTAGTCGGCTCTTGAGGTTGAGCTGTTTTGCGTTGAAGATTTTCTATCATGGCAGACAGTAGTTCCATGGTTGGCCGTGTGAGGGCACCGCAGCCACTTGATCGGTTGTTTGGCAATATATTGTTTTCGTCGTCCTTATGATTTGTATGCTAATGCTTCGGGGCTAAACAGAGAACAAGATGAACGAGTATTGGATTTTACTCCAGTGCACACGATGGGTGAAGAAGCTATTTAGACATTTAACAATTCCAAGGAATTCACAGTTAGCAAGATGTGGTCTTCATTTGAGATATATTGCATTCACAAAAAGAACATCACATACGAAGGACACAACTTTTTACCCACTGACAGCCAGGAGGGTGAAACCATCTATTCGTTTTTAAACAACTTGAGGCTAAGGGCAAAAGAGTATGAGTTTGGGTATTTAAAAAAATCTCTCAATAGAGACAGAGTGGTCAGTACAGCGATGCCGCCACTCAGGGAAAGACTTTTGCGGAAAGCCGACCTATCGCTGGATGATTGTATAGACGTGTGCAGGCCTGCGGAGACGGCTAAGGCAAGATCTCAAGAAGCAGATATGGGAACTGCTATCTCTGTGAATGCAACAAAGGTGTATCACTAGCCTGTTGATAATACACCATAGCCGCGATATGCCAAGCCTTCACCCCCTGTTACCAAGTCAGCGTTGTCCGCTGCGATACACTTTTCTGGTGAACAATATTTGTTGACTGAGACACGGAAAAGGGTTTTGCCCTGCATTTGGCATGACCTAGATTGTATCCTGCTATAAAGCAGATAAAAAAGTACATGGGTCGTACTATTCCATGCACTGGCAAGTGCTTATTGGATGCCAGATTAGATACTGGCTTGGTTAAATGCCTATTCATTGTGGTGAAAGTTAATCGACAGCCCATTTTTGGATTGACACCATGCGAGAAATTTGGTTTTGTCAGGCGAACCGCGACCCCTACAGAAGATACAGTGACGTCTGTCAAGAATTATGACGACTTGAAAAATACGTACAGCGACGTGTTTGAAGGTCTTGAATTAATTCCAGATGAGCTTAGTATAATTATTGATGAACCAGTGAAGCCCGTTCTTCATGCTTATCGCAAAGTACCATTTATGCTGTAAGACAAGTGGACGTAGCAGCTTTTACGAATGGAAGGTATGTGAGTTGTTGAAAAGGTTTACAAACCTACGGGATGGGCGAGTTCTTTAGTAATTGTAGAAAAGAAGGATGGTAGTCCGCGTGTACATGAATGTTTAGATCCTAGAGATATAAACAAAGTAATTAAACGGGAGCATTTGTCGTTGCCGTCGAGAGATCAAATTTTGTCACAGTTTGGTGATGCTGCCGTATTGAACAAACTAGATGCTAGTCAAGGATCTAGCAATTAAAGCTTGATTAGAAACGTGAAGATCTGCGTTTTAACATTCCATTTGGGCGTTTCAAGTTTTTAAGATTACCGTTTGGCATAAGCTGTGTGTCAGAATAAATATTGATTTTTAATTAGTAAGAATAGATCCATTTCAAGTTGCCTAAAATGTGTGCATATGTACTTTTAAATCAAGGGGTCAGACTTGTTTGACATGTACTTTAACGTCAAAATCTACTTTTAAATGGTGTTTACAACTTTGGGTTCTGGGGTCAAAGTACTCTAGAGATTCTAGAAAAGTCTAAGAACAAACTGCAACAGCCAATGGTATGATTGGATATGATCTTGTGGTTTTTAATAACCAATCCCTAAATAAGTAAAATAGCATAATATGAGCTTAAGTCAACAAGATATTTAGATGCGCTATAATAGTTGAAGCATAAATGCTTGCTACAGTGTACAGAGGAAATTGTACGACAGAGACATTTCGTGGAAGAGTCTAGAGAGGATCTAGGCAAGGTCAAGGGTTAACGAACAGGAAGTTAAGTAAGAGTTTGTCACTTGCATCGTGGGTAGTAAGATACTACCTGAAGTGTTGCGTCATCAGTCAGAGACTGTGACCAGCAAGAAGAATCGCGGGTAGAAGAAATTGCCTGCAAGTAGTGCGTCACCAGAGACGGTGAACAGCAAGTACACTGTCGCTATACAGTGTGTGTAGTTCGAAGATTCACCAACAGGACAGTCATCCAAGAAGTGGAGAGTTCTAGCTTTGATAGCAGATAAGGCATTTGATTATTTTGGTTGGTTGATTAAAGTAATCTTTAAAGAGGGGGCTAGCGTAGTTACTCTTCTTTGTAGTTGATTACTTAATTAACAATAGGTTTCACTTGTCTAATTAGGGGTTATCATATAATAAATTAATTACTGGATTTGACTATTCGCTCTCCATCTACGCACAATCTCAAAGCATAGCTACCTTTTACACAAATCCCGGGCCACCGTCAATTGTCTGACACTGTGCAAATGAATTGTATCCCAAGAACATTGAGCACATAGATGGAGTTCATACGTTAATGGGTGATATCGCTATTTGTGGAACAACGCCACAGGAGCATGACGAGAGATTGAAGGTTTTTGATATCGCACGTGAGAACAACCTTAAGCTTAATTAAGGAGAAATGTGTTCTTGACGTGAAGGAGCTTACCTTTCTTAGTGAGGTTCTGTCTGTTGATGGTTGTAAACCAGATCCGATGAAGACAACAGCTATTAGAAACCTGCCACGTGCAGAGAATCAGAAGGACATCCAGCGTTTTCTTGGCATGGTAAACTATTTAGGTTAATTCATTTCCGGATCTGTCCGCGATTTCTGCTCGACTCAGAGAGCTAGTAGAACAAAAGAACGAGTTTACGTGGGACAAGACACTGAAGTATGCTTTCCTGCGTCTCAAAGAGTTATTGTCAGGGGAAAAACTTCCTATAATTTTATGACCCCGCAAAGCAAATCAAAATTTCTGCTGATGATTCACCAATTCGGACTTGGTGCGGTGTTATTCCAACAGCACCATTATGTCTGGAAACCGATCGCGTATGCATCACGGGCATTGAGTGATGCAGAAAAATGGTAAGCGCAAATAGAAAAGGAACTAGTTACTACGGTATTTGCGTGCGCAAATGATTGATCGATTGTTTGATGCGAATACAGCATTTTTTATTACGGCTGCGGAATTATGACTTTGAGGTCGTGTAGGTCTATACCCCAGGTATATTGATGTATGCTGCTGATACATTATCTATGGCTGTTGAGCCATCTGTTATACCCAATAATAAGTCTCCTGTGGAACAATATGTTGATTTCGATATGGAAACAGTGGCGTTCTATCAAGACAAATTGCAGACAATCAGAAAAGAAATACATAGTGACGATGCCTTGAAGAGCCTTAAATCCAATGTACTGAGTGGATGGGCTGATATTCAGTCAAAGTCCCCAGACAACGTACGTGCCTTCTGGAACATTCGCAGTGAAATATCTGTTATTGACGTGATTTTGTTAAAAGGAAGTCCTGTTATAGTTCCTCGCTTCATGCGAAAATTGATGTTGAGCAATATCCATGAAGATCACGTGGGAGAAGAAAAGTGCAAAACACGATCGAGCCAGGGAAGTATTTTTCTGCCCTAATATGAACAGTGATATCAAAGAAATGGTATCTAGTTGCAGTGTGTTCTTGCACTTTAGAGATGCTCAACCCGAGGACTCTCTGAATCCAAATGCGATAGAGACTACACCTTTTAGCAAGGTAGGCGTTGACATTTGTTAACACGCTGGTAAATCGTATTTAGTGACGCTTGATTTCTAGTCATTATACCCTGAAGTTGCATCTCTGACTCAAGCTTCTAGCCGTGCTGTGAATGGTGCGTTAAAGTCGTGTGCTCGGGTGAAGGATTATGTCAGTCATAAGTTGCCTTAAAGCGGTATAATTCGTGATGAAGATGGCAATAGGACGTTAAGCATACAGCTTGCTGAGGGTAGTTATATACGGTGTAATAGACAACACTTGTTAAGAATGAGGTAAATCAGGACATTTGATACTGTAGACCTGAGTTGTGTACTGACAATGATGTGCCAGACAGTGGTTCTGCGAATACATTTTCACCCGTAGAAAAACACTTTGAGCCACGTCTCTCTGGACGAATCAGACGTAGGCCAAGTAAGCCTTTTGAGGATATTTGTAGTCGAATTGGCAACCATACTGATAATTGATAATATTCAAGTTCATTGTATTTTCTTTATTTTTGACGGAAGGAAGATGTGATGATATTCCTTGGGCTGAAGAGTGGCGCCACCTTTTATTTTCTCTCATACGTGTAACTTAGTGATGCAATATAAGTCACGTTTTTGGAACCTCGCCGTCTTTATTCATTTTTTCTCACTTCTATTGACGGGAAGTATTGCAAACTGTTACACTTGTGGAAGTAAATTCCGCGCAGGGATTTTGAGATTGTGGGATAAAAGATACGGTGATCCAAAGATGACATCGGGCGTTTCTTATCGAGATCCCGAGATAATTTTCCTTATTGCGTCGATGTGTGGTGTATGTATATACAACTTGATAACGACGTCAAAGGAAGTGCCGACCCAAAAGAAAACATTTTCACCCGGATTGCTAACGTTACAAGTTATTTGCGAAGTGAACGTCGTGTTCAGTCGTGGAATTCAAGTGACAACATTTTGTTCCGTTGTTGATAACGTGGAGGGTGGCTAAACGAGCTACTCATTTCAGTCTACAATGAAGATTGCTGGAAGAAGTGGGTGGTTTAGTAGGAAATTTGCTTAAGTCGTGTTTGTGTTTAACTTGAAACTACGTCACAACCGCTGCTACATACGATTTCTGGTCGTGCGATCTTTGGAGTTTCAGAAATCACTCATTATTTTAGGAGAACGTAGTTGTGACGTACGAAATACGTGAATGTTTCTACAGAACTACTTAATATGTAGGTTGCACATGTAACGCAAAGCATTATACAAATTCCGCCACATCGACTTCAGAGGAGAAGAATTAAATACGCAAAGATAGATGTTTGTACTCCACGGTCTACTGCAATCATCAGCTGAGCGCCGTGCTTCCTCGAGATTCCGGTCCATTAAACTCAGGATCTCTCCACACGGTGGGCTCTCAACAGCTGGTCGATGTAGTTGCCTTGCATTTGGCTATCAAGTCTCAACACCATTCTAATAATTATCGGACATGTACTTCCGCATAATCCAATAATTTAATATTTTGAGAAACCCGACACCAGCAAAACGTTCAAAATACACGTGTTCAGGAACGACGCCTTGGAATAATGATTGGGGTAATCCAAATGAACAAGCTCACTCAAATCTGACGTTGCGCTCGCGAATTTACAACCACCAGCCTCCCGTTCAGTAACGCTAGGACATCGCTAAAAAGCAAGGCTTCGTGAGATTACGTGAGATATTGCCCTGTATTTCAAATGAGATCACCTGACTTTGGCTAGATTTTAACTAGGTCCTATCGTAGGTCCCAGCGTTAATGAACACACGCCAGAACACTGCTTATTATCTGCGAAATACGGCTTCAACTGTTGTATACAGCTTTTGCCTTGTATACCGCTTTTGCCTTATATAGGGCTTTTGCCTTGTATACGGCTTTTGTCTTGTATACGGCTTTTGCCTTGTATACGGCTTCTACCATTCTGTACGTATTAGCTCTACTTCCCCGTATTTCTCACTTGATAATGTGAAGTATACAATGCCCATATTTTGATATTTATGGGATAATTATTCTATTAGATGAGAGTAATAAAGCAAAGAGAAGACTGAAATCTCATCAGCTACGTCCATAGTGTTCGGCATGATGACGTCTTTTTCGTCGGTAACAAGTCAAACATTTGTTTAGGTCCTTCGTCACAATCAGCTCCGTGTACATCGAGATACGACCTCAAGTTCGTCATCTCCTCAACACCAACGAAGTTCTCACTACCGATCTGTTCTTTTATGTGATACATTATGTCCGGGTGTGTGTGTGGTGAACGTTTCGAGATGTTAATTCGAAAATAATATATGTGTTCCAAAGGAAACGAACGTTGTCTAATTCACACCTCACCAAACCCATATAACAGTATCTAATGCAATGGATGTCAGTAGAACTGGACGTATCAATTATGCCTTGGTTTTCAAGATCTTTAAAGTGGTCTGTCCATCTGTAAGTGGGGACGCATTCTGCTAAAATTTGGAATAGTTTGGCTTTACACGCTATTTGTTGTTGGGTTTTGTGTTGGTGATGCGGTTTCTACCGCGTTTGTTTTCCGACGTGATTTGGCGACAAAAATGCCAAAAGAATGTCAAAATCACAAATTCAAGGACCTAATTCCGTGATGCCATGGCAGACGGTCTTCGCACATCCGGGGTTTGACGGACGCTCCCGGGCTAAATCCGGAAGTCTAATTTCGCGCGGCTTTTGCCGTCAATCCATCGACTACTTGATCATGAGAAGCAGAGAGCACTTTATTGCCAAATAAATGTAGGTACTAACATATTTGTGTCAAATATAAATAATACTGATACTGTATTGATATGCGAAGTTTTTTTGTGTACTGTGATTTCTTATGAAGGTTTTACTTTTGGCCAAAAGCATTGAGTTAACTCGTCGGCCACGCGCATTGTAATACTTGCACGGACTGCATTTCCTGGCCGAGTGTGTGTTGTGCTTCAATGAAAAAAGTGCGTGATGTCATGATGAGAAACAAGATACCCCAGTTTATGCAATAAAATTCTAAGTTAAAGGCTAAGATGAGCCGTCAGTGGAATAAAGTTACAAATAATCATTAAAATACTAACTTTAACATTCTCAATTAGTTGAGTTTTGGATTAGAGTTATTGAATTTGAAATATAGATTGCTTGCTCAAACTCGAAGTTTCACCTACGTCAGGCGTACAAGTTGAAGCACAACAGACATCCGCCATGTTTACTATTTCAGGTCCTTGAATTCAGAGTTTTGAGATTGTTTTGGAAATTCCATCGCCAATTCACCACTCACGAAGACAGTTAATGGGATCTAGAAAAGATAAGGCTTCGAAGGTTTATGCAACACCAGACTGAGGGAGGTGCACGCAGATTTTATTTGGATTTTGGACGGTTGAAGTTGGAAGCCTCGGCTTGGCAAAGTTTAAGTGTCCAACCTTTATGTTTTCTTATATAAATTATTGAGTGACGTCATTTGCGATAAACCCAATCGCCTGTGATCCGAATCAGGCGGCTAAGTCAGGTCTCAAAATCCGTGAATGACACAATAATCGTTAAATCGTGACCTCCACAATACAAAGTCTTCCCGCCTATTGCTGTCCAGCACGGGTAACTTCACCGACGGCATCCTTATTATTTACCAACAACGCAATATGCTACGAGAGGGTCCTGGAGACAATTGATACCATTCTCGATTGCGCTCGAGGCACGCACGAGTCTTCTGAATTGTTCCGAGAGGGGTTGAGATAATTGACTCTAATCGAGTTGTCTCGGAGGCGGCGCGCGAGTCCAAATTTTGCGAAATTTCACAAGTATGTTTTCAGCAAAGACACTTACTTTTGCACAAATGGGTCACTTTGTCCGTTTCTTTGACATATCCCACTCCTGACACCAAGTTTCGGATAGCTGTCAAGCGTAATTCACTGAGATATTCCCATTAATGACAACAACGCATGTTTCTGTCTTTCAGTAACTTTATTGTAACTCTCAGAACAACCCACAGATGTCACTGTCTAACAGTAGTAACTCGACCGATAACGTCTCTGTATTCAAATGACCTAGACGTGAAAGTTGCTCGGATAAGACATCGGTTTGTGCGCCTTATCAGTGTGGAATGTCATTGAGGAACATGCGATTAAGTTGGGAGCCACCACTTGCTCGGTACATTTCAAAGATCCGTGTTTCAACGGAACACAAAAGCGGCGGTACGTTGAATAACTCGTCAAATTGTAAGTGCATTAGCAAATTTTATACATAACGAACAAACTGCTTTCATTCTAGGGTGAGTGATGACAGGTCCTCATCTCCAGATCAAGTGCTACGACACATAGGCTTATGCATTGTGTTTAGTCCGTGCTCATTCCGTCATAGCAGTAGTGAATACGAGTGACCCAAGTTTACTTTGGCATTTGTTAGACATATTATTTAGTATCCGTTTTGCATAATAGTTGTCCACTTCTCGCTCAAAATCGTCCTCATCTTCTGATCTGCTTTGTTAAGCGATTGCAATTGATTATCAAGGGAGCAAACGTCTTCCATCGTGGGTGGGAAACTTCGAAATAACTAATTTTTCTTTAACTTTTTAAGATTCGCGACTATTTGGCATGAAGAAGTGCTTATTGATTTAGATTTTATGGTATTCATTTCGTATTAGCTAACTGAAACGTCGAAAACTAAAAAATGCGGCATGTAAAAGGGTTGGAAGTCCGCACAGTGAAAATTTAGAATCAAGTGCCATACACATTACACTCGAATCGGACATGAAATTTAAATCGCACGCACCAACTTTGAGATCGCGTGAACGCTTTTATCTCCAGAATTATTAGGTGAATATATACACAAAACGTACCGAGAGCATGGTATATGAAGTAATATCCCACGAGACAATAATCCGCGTTGAGACCGAGAGCGAAGTTCGAGGTCGATACTCGGAATAAGGTCGAGTGGGATATTACTTCTTGTACGCGAATCGAGGTACGCTTTGTATTTATCCCATGTGCTTCGGATCCCTAAGTTTCCTGCATTTTGTCGGCATATTTTTCAAATACTTCTTCCAGACGGTCCACATGGTGGATCTCATCCTATATGCATGTACTTGCGCGATACGTTTCAAGTTTTCTCTTGTAAAAGGAACGATTTAATTCTTGAAAAGAAGTAGCAAAGATGAAAACAACGGCAACCGAGCAGTGAACTTGTAACATCTCCTGGAAATAGTTAAAAAAAGCAATATTTCATATTTTAATTTCCTAGGAATCGGAGCCTGAGTTGCTGACGATAGACTATTCAGCAATTGAAAACTGAGACATAAGTGTCTGATAATTAACAGTTTTGTTCCAGATTTTACGTTTACTGCATGGTTGCATGTCGAGTGGTAATTACACTGTTGCAACTGTGTTACTTTCAACTATATTCGGAAAGTTTGATGACCGAGCCGGCTCAGAAGATGTCGAGTCGACATTGACCTACTATTTGAACTTTCCATGCCGGAGGTCGCTGTTAAAGTAGTGCGGAGGTGAATACGGAAAACTTTGTTTCATGGCTGTATTTCCATCGACAGATTCAACGCGCGTGGGCTAAAACTGCATGAAAATCAAACCTTTAGGAAGAATTTATTTACACGAAGTTTCGACTTTTTACTATTTGCTTGCCTTTCCGGCATTTGTGTTTTTAAACTACACGTGAAATCATGGACCAAAGCATTCACCGAGGTCCTTGGCTGGCATTAGGGTCACTCACACTTAAATGACTGCATTAGGTCAAAAACTGAGCACACAAGATGGCAAACGATTGATTCGTTGTTGTTAGAGTAGGTATATACAGCAAAATATGCCAGGCAAGACCGTTTGCGGTTTTCTTAACATGTCAGTGGTCTTTTATTCTGTTAGTAAAAATTCCTCTCATTGTTGTGGTGTACACGCACATCACCAAGTGGTGGAAAGCCTTCCAGTGGAACTTAAACTCTGCTTACAGAGCTCAACATTTACTTCTGTGTGTTAAGCTTCAAGAGACCTCGAGATTTCACACCACCCAGGTAGTCAATACAGAAAGCACCTTTGTCGGACATTTCGAAACCACAATTTAGGGCAAAAGTTGATCGACAAATCTATTTTCCGACTAGTAACATCTTACAAAGATTAACACCTAAGTATATTTTTCAAACAGCTGGTTAATCAAGTTTAAGATTTTTATTTTTCTTTCAAAAATATCTCAAATTGGCGAATCAAGCATTTTAGGGGAAACTGGGAAAAGATAGGCAATAAACTAGAAATCATGCCCAATCGTGAACAGTGAACGAGATACACCTGGCTCAATATTAGGCTTGACCTCTGGTGATCAAGGAATGACTAAGTGCAGCAGCTGCTTAGCGATCAGTAGTATCTCGCAAAGTAGGAAAGGGTTGGCCTTTAAAAATGGTGGGGCTTATTACCCCCACTTTCCCCATACACAAATTATCAGATTTGAGTAACAGGCATTAAGAGTGAAGTACGGCTCACAGCAGGCAAAAATGCCCAGAGGGGTGATAAACCCAATGTCACCGATTTTAACCATACTATGCATTTTAGTTACCTTTGGGATGATAAACAAAACAGTAAAGTCCAATCTCATTTTACCTTGTTTAAGGGGGAGAAATCACGGAGCCTCTATTTTGGGGGTATGCCATGTAATGAACTCGCCGAAAATGCCTTATTTGCACTGCACATTAAAAAGTATCGGGGCACAAGATCATTATTTGTTTGTAATTTTTAAATAAAGCAAGTCTTCGGCTTTACAAAGATGTTAAACAATACTCATTAACTCTGCCGCTAAGTTAAAAATTTCAGGCATAATGTATAGAGGGGTCAGAGGTTAACATAGCATTGCAATTTCGCCACATTTTGAGCCCGTATATCTCAGCTGGCACAACACTGATCAACACCAAACTTTTACACAAGACGTTTCTATCTTATTGCTGTTGATTAATACAATAAAATTTTCTGGCGCTGAGCATTTTTCTATACAAATTGCAAGATTGCGACAACCACCTGAGAGGAAATTACCTTCAATACCGATACCTGCTTGGAACATTACAACACCAGTAAAGTGCATAGTTTTGATTCAAAAGTTGATTTATTAATATTTAGTTAAGTTTCATTAAGTCAGGCGCAATTGTTTAAGGTATTTTTCCTTTTTAACTAAAAATCCGCGTTTTTCGTGAACCCAGTATCCAACAACAGGTGTCACTTTACTAGTGGTGGCAAAATGGTTGATCCTGACTTGCTGTGTTATCTGCTAGTATCATGGAGTGTGATGAAGTGTATGGAACCTCAAAAGAATGTACTCTGCACATGTGTGAAATCTTGATGCGGCATAAAGTGAGTACCAAACCACCGCACCTACAGACTGTGCGGCAACTGGTTTTGGCGAGAGTCGGATAATTTACAAATGCGTGTTCACCGGACCCGTGTCACGCCTGTGTGACTGCGTCCAAGGCAAGGGCAAGACGCCGGGCTCATCTTGGAATTCTGTGGAAACCATGTAGACTCTGCAAACACCCATTTCATTAGTGGTAGCTCGCGTGCCAAGCCTGAAGTGGGGATGCTGGTTGAAATGTCTAAAGTCAACTTACTTTCACAGGAACTCAACAATGTCAATGCATTTGTGTTCTTTCCTGTTGGATCTGGTGAGTACTACTACTGCTTTGTTTGAATTCGAGGTTATCACGATAGCCTTGTGGCGGTTATAGTCAGTTTTGTGGATACATGATTCGAGAACCAGTTAGCACCGCTAGAAACAACAGATGTTATTCTAATACAGTACCCTGCAATGCAAGTTACTGGTCCTCCATTCAGGAAGATCACAAACTGTGTGACCATGCATGTACCACAAAAATGTAACAACAGTACTTATTTTTGAACATGTAGTATAGACAGAGCTTTGTATTGTACACACTGGTGAAATTTAGTAGACCTATGCTTGCATCACTGTAAACAACTGAAAACAGTCTTGTGTTCCTAAGGGCAAATCAGTGATATACCTGCCCTGTCGCCGTTGTTGGAGTCTAGGCTATCCTAGAGTTATTCAATCCACTTACTAGTAGCGTCTTGTGTTAGTTGTAAGTTTAGTCTGAGATTATGTGCATCTAGTGGCCTGTACTTGTTGCAAGCGGAAAATGCAATTTATCTCCTTGACTTTCACTTTTCAACATCCGATATTGTTGTTATGCGTCTTCTTTTTAGTTCATTACAGGAAGTATTTTATCTATAGATATATTGATGAATTCTGTAGTTATAGCATTATAAATTCCAATTTTAACTGACAACCTGGATGCCGGAATTTCTTTTCACTTCAGCTGTCAGTGAATTATGTAATTCTGGAAATCATAGCGTGTTGTTATGTTTTATGAGTACCAATATGTTGACATTTGTTGTCTGGATATGATATTCATTTGATGTCCAAAGGAATCCAATCAAACTGGCAAAAATAAATCAAGTACCCACAGTGTTTTTTCTTGTTGTACTAAGGGTCGTTTTACATATTACACTCCATGGGTCAAATGAATTATCTCAGCTAAAATCATTGGATCACTCAGCGGCAGACACATCTTTGTAGTGGCTGGGCTCTGCAAAGTTCTGCAAAAAGTGTATAATTCGAATGTGTTACAACCTGCTTGTCATTTTTCAGACAGTAGAGCAACAAAGCAGACCCCGCAAAAACTGCACAGGCGATGAAGACGGATGAGCAGTTTCGGGCTGACACTACAACAGGATAAAGGTTTCTTTTCATGCTTGGCTGCCTTGAACCGCGCTGGAAAATGGTCAAATGAGGGAGATAATGAACTTGACAGTCAGTGATGTCCAGTAATACTCCGGATTTCATCTTTGTTTGAACATCATACAATTTGTTGTGTTGTCTGAGTGATTTAACCAGTTGTTATTGATGTGATATTGTAGAAACTGAGATAAATACAAAATGCAATATAGCAACACTTGCTGTGATTTTGTCAGTAAAATTTAGGATGTTTAGTCAGTGTTCTGGTTGAAACTTTGCTGTCCAATTTATTTAAAGATGCTGGTATTTCAGTTTTCATCTTTCAAACTCATATTACACTCAATCTCACTTAACTTAAATGCGAAGCCTTATCTGAGTGTTAACTTATGTACAAGCTTAAGGAAAGGTAGTGACTTAGGCATACTTGAACCAATTCACTGGCATCTAGATCAAAGAACACATTTACATATCTCGTTTTTCCATGCTACTTTGTACCACTTAACTTGATGACCAGTGTTAAACCAGATTACAGTCACATTAAATATCATTTTGACTTTAATCTGTTCCAACATTGTTTTTGCAGAATGAGAGTTATTTGTACGGTATGTGATGATGAGTTAAGAGAGGTGTCGAGGTCACCTGTATATTGAAATGTTAACATCAGGAGTGTCATGTTTGAGCCAATTCACTGGCATTTAGACATCTCGTGTTTTCCATGGTAGTTTGTATAAATTAACTAGGCAATGAATGTTAAACCAGATTCTAGTCGCATCAAATGCCACTTTTTACTTTAAAGTGGTCCAACATTGTATATACAGACTGGGGAGTTACGTGTACCGTATGGGATGAGGAGGTACATGTAAGCGAGATCACCTGTATTTTGAACAACTAACATAGGAGTCTCCTATTTGAGCCAGTCCATTAGCACTTAGATCAAATACCACATTTAGATATCTCTGATGTGATTTTGCCTTAGAAAGTTGGTAGTCTTGCTATTAAAGCACCTCGAAGACTAATTAGCAGTTAGAACCCAATGTGCATGAAGTTATATTTTGAACTGAGTTCCAAAGTTTATATGCTGTATATTGTTTGTCTGCTGAGACGTCATGGAAAAACATGAGCTACAATAAAATACTTGTCGTGTATTTATGGACTTCATACTAAAAGCAGCCTTTATCATCCTCACTTCTTTCACATGACCTCTGCAGTGGATCATGTTTCCAACATGAGGCATGTATATAGTCAAGGAACAGCTGATCACCTGGAACAGGATACATGTACGTTTGCCCTCTGGAGGACTGGGAAGTAATATGAATTCACTCTTTAGACTTCTCACATCTAGTCACACACACTTATTCAAGTACGTTCCTCTGTGTCTCCCACTGCTCAGGTGAAGTATCTTCTCACTGGTAGCTGGTTCCATGTTGTCAGCCCCCATTGCTACTCGAAAGTCTCCCATTTTTCACTTGTGTCAATCACAGCAAAATGCGCGCAGATAGCAAAATGATAACATTAGCCAGCCATACCACTTCAAAAGTGAAGTTATTGGGACACTGGCGGCTGACCAGTGGTTTTGCATTTGCCTGTAATTGCCAATGAATCTTTCACCTTGACACTGTCCTCCGCTTTCAACGCCCTGCATCAAAACCACTTGAAGATTCCTAAAGAAATGTTTGTTCAGACACACTCCACAGCTAACCCACAGTAAGCATCGTTGTAAACAGGACAGTCACAGATAAAAATGTTATGAAAATGATTTGTCGGCGGTGTTTCTTTTCGTTTTTAGCAGTGCAAATAAGATTACTGAGCTTTGTAAAACCAGTGAGCTTTGAATTTCGACTCTCGCAAAAGGTGTCATGCCAAAACTACTGCTATTTGTGTAGTAAGTATCCTAATTCCATGACTATGAGCACTTTTTAGAAATAAAGTAGTGTACCCTCGGTGCCTAGAAAATACAAAATTTGATGAATGATAAATTGATTCGCCGTTTGCTGGCCAAATATTAACAAATGTTCACGTTTTGTTGACGTTTGTCGGCATTACTCATTGTGGTGAAATGGCGTAACCACCAGTCATTTTTTACTTCAAATGACATGAAATCCGTTCGCGCCAGGAAATTTTTTTGTCTTATTTTGTAGACCTAAAATAGCTCAACACACTGGTTGGCACTAAAATGTTCTGAAACCTGTGCCAGCTGAGATATCGGGATACGAATTTAGCCAATTTTGACAGTTTCAAAAATCCCTAAAAGTACTCATCTTATGCGGCTCTAAAAATAGACAAAAATTATTGAAATCTTTTAAATTTTCATGAATAAAGTAGTCGAAGGTGACACCTGATCAATAACACAGGTTCAATATTTCAACGTTACTTCCACTGCGTAACGTAACTGTCGGAATTTTACTAAAATTTAACTACCGCCAGGCTGAAAACTTGTCGGAAACAAATAGTATCCATGGAAACCAAAAGGGGGCGTTTTGAAAAAAAATAAAGTTGGTCTGGAGTCAGTGGGGCCAATGTCATCTCACAAACAAAATATAAAGAGAATCTGTGACATAGCGTTTATCACCCTCTGCCTGGTCTATTCGCGAACATGCTCTTAAGACTATGGTATAGCCTACATAAACAGTAAATCACATCTAACTTGCTGTCGCAAAAGTTTTGTGTGATGCCAAATACATGAAGGACTGTCATTTGCCATGCCAAAAGTCACCACTTGTAGCGTGGTCCCGAGACCAGTCAGGCGAGGTTAATACACTATATGTATCACAAATAAACAGTTCTTCTTATACACCTTCTAAGTTATATAAAAACACCCCTTTGAATATATTCTGTACAAAACGTATCAAAAAACTTTAGCCTATTACTTAATATCATATCAAAAATGTGACAATCTCCTCACTAGTAACTTGCAAGATCTCACTTAAAACGAGGCATTCAGAGCCCAAAACTACACATCTTTCAACTGGTTTAAGTAACAATATAGACACATTCAATTCTTAAAGGAGGTCAAACTTAACGAAAATGAGCAGTACCCTCTTTGAATAGACTTTTCAAAATTAAGTTGCCCTAACAGACAATGTGCAATGTAGTTGTATACGTGTACATGTGATTTGAATTCCTGTCAGCAACTCGTTTTGTTTTACCAATTTAACATCACTGATTCAATATTTTGTAAAAGGTAAAATGTAAAGTTACAAAATAGCAAGCTAAGCAACTTACATGTTTGATATTTGTTTGTATATGTAAGAACTATAAAGTGATGATAACGAAAGCCCCCATCTGGTCTTATAAGCGCTAAAAAGTCCACAGCGGCAGAGTCCATACTGCGGAACTAGTCATTCCTATGATATCATTCCCAGCTGCATGGAGAGTACCGTTATTTCTATCATTGCAGCCATATCCACCGCAACATTCATTAGAGCAGCTTGTACTCGCTTTGCCAACCTGGCACCCACTTACACCTGGGTAAAGATTAAACAAGTAGAAAAAGTGTTTTGAACAAAAACCCAACCTGGGCAAAATCCCATGACTTAAATACTAAGAGATGAGCAAACGGTCTCCTTCTTCAAAATTCACAAAATTTCTGGGCGCAACTTATATTAGGATTAAGTCTAAAAAAGGCACCCGATATTTTGGAAAAGTTCTGATATTGTACAAATTCATTTGACTATGGCAAAACACAAACACATATGGTTTTGAGATTGCGCAGTCCTAGTTCCGCTTTTTATGATAAAAACAAGAAATTAAATTTTAATTTGGACTCCATTATAGGAGAATGCCACCCGATTTAATTAATCTTTTTTGCCGTCTTAATCGGTCTATATCCACATCGCCTCATATACGGTCGTCCTTACCTTGCCAATAGATGTCGCGTTAACCTGTGAGGAATGTGAGAAAAGACGCTAGCAACGTCACTGGTTCATATGCAGAGTGAATGTCGCTACGTTGCGGTGCATCGTTCCCACTTGTCGGACTCAAGGTAGTGAACAATGAAATGTACGCTGTAAATAGCAAGTATGAGGCCGTAAAACATCTCCGTGTCTGTGGCCTGCAGTCGACAGTGCCTGACGAAAGACGGCTTACCAAATAAATCAATACGTTCCGTTTTGTCTGAGCTTGTTCACGGCGCCTCTCTAGTATTTCTTCATAACTGTATTCATGTTCGAATTGATAGCCTGTCGGGACTGATGAGCTCTAGCTTGTCGGGATTGCGAGTTGCCATGTTGGCGTTTATTACTGAGCGTTCTGTTTCAAAATGAATTATTCTCACCCTAACCAACTGAAACAAAGTCTGCCTCATTAGATGCAATTTTTAATGCCTTTGGAGTGTTAGTGAGTGCTAATGATTTGGGAAGCCAGCAATGAATAAATCACTGCGTTACCAGCTTTAGGTGCAATGAAACTAATTTACGGGACACCGAGGCCGTGTGAGCTCATGCTAATTTAGTGTTTGCTGGCAGAAACTGTTGTGAAACAACTCGATTTCCATCGCACTGCTAGGTGTTAAGGGAATCTTTATTTACGTTTACATTACTCAAATAATGATTGTCAATGATCAACTTCTGCCCTGACGGTGCTGTGGCCAAGGCGGACCCGAGTGAATTCGCGGCCCCGACGAGTAAGTAGATTTGGAGTTTCGTGGCTAATTCACCAACATTATTACGTGCACATTACTTTGGCTCACTAGTATAGTATTTTCTTGACTCGAAATTTAGTTTCCACTGAAGTTTGGCTGGTTTATTTTCGTGATGTCTGATCAGTTTCCGAGCCACTGCCCGGGATAACTCAAGACAATCCGGCCGGCCGCGACGGGCCTGATCGGTCACCAAGCCTCTGGCCAGGATAACAAGCGTTTAGTGTTTAGAACTCAAAAAATCTAAGTCTAAACAACACTAGGTTCTCCTGTCTGTATCTCACGGAAAATACTTCAAAATTATCTCCGAACAAACCCCTAACTCTTGCTGCGGACCTTATTAGCCTGCCAAATTTGTAGCCTACGGTGTGTCCAAATACCAATAAATCCGTAAGAGCGAAACAAAACAACACGTTTTTATAAGAACGCGGTGTATTTTTAAGGGTTTTACATCGAAGTTTGATGATTTATTGGTGTTAAACGATGACTTCAAGCGATAAGCTGACACCAGTAACCCGTGTTGTGAGAAGTGCTGAACAGACTGTGTTTGAAGCCAATGACGTCATTGGATGATTTCAACACCTCCGTCTGCCGTCAGGTGTCAGGTATCGCAACCGTACGTGTCGTTATAGAGTAGAACTACTCGATCTAAATTGATACAAATTACTTTGTTTTTGGGTGGCATGCTCCTTTAATCAACTCATATCAAAATTCCCGGGGAAGGGCACTCAATGCTATGGGCATGGCAGGGACGGGCCACCCATATGGCGGTATTTTCAGTGTTTTGTTACAAGTTTTGGGTATTTTTTATAAATTTGATGTAAACTCTGGTGTCATTTCACATTAAATTGTTATGAAAATAGCCTAGCCAAATTTTGACCAATAGGTATATACAAAGGGTACCATTTCACCTCTTGGGGTAAACATGCGTTGCATTTTCCACTTTGAAGAAGTAAAAGCATGGGATCCGATTTGGAAGCCCGGGCCACACCCCCTACCCTAAAAAGATGATTGAGACCAACCAAACGTTTCAAAGCATAGGATGATAAAGTCTAAACGTTGTTTCTTTCAGACATTTAAAGCACACGGTTTAAGTGAGTGATTTGTGAGTACAGTTTAAACTGGAATATTTCTAGTATACCACGAAATGTACGCATAATTGTCTAAATTGCAGGTACATTGTACATTTTCGTAGTCACAGTCTTTAACTGAAGGCAAAGGCAAAGGCGGCAAAGTCACGCCACTTCGGTCACAGAATCCAGAAGGGTGATCCCCAAATAAAAGAGTGTGATTAAGTTTATTTCAGAAATTGTGAGCTCAACTTCCCATCTGATGATCGATGATGAGTTCAAATACACTTTTGAGGGAAAGAACGGTGAATTTGGTGACAACTGCAGGTTGCCTGATCGAATAAGTCTTGCGGTCAATTTCAAAGTCCAGCAAGTGATTTAATGTACTCTTGACGAATAAATCAACAATCGCTAAAATGCGACTAATTGTCAAGAAATTTAAACGAATTAGAAATCGAACTCAAAAGCCAAAATAATATTTTGGTTTTTTATGTTCGAAAATATTTTTGGAGCAACTATTGAATAATCTGAAATTAACTAAAAGTACATCGTGATAACAACGTGTTGAGAGTATAGATTATGTTGAAATTCGCCCACAGAAGACTTTCGCGAGTTTTACGGACACAATCAACTAACGAAATCAATATACATGTAATATACAGCGTAACTTACTTTTGGTGATTGTCAGTTTTTAATAAACATATGCCAAAAATTAGAAAGAACTTGAGCATGTTTTACTCAAATTTTGAGGCAACTGATAGAAAATTTGAAAGCTTTTCTGATAGTGCATATTGAAGTCTGTTTTCAACTCCGGTATATCTGTTTTACACCGGGGCTCTTGTTTCGATGGAACACCCTGTCTTTTATTGACTTATACACTCCGAAACCCTATAGTCGTCCGCCTAAGCATAAAACCGGCTTGTTGTCTTACTCACCCAATTATTCCACTTCAAAGTTATGATCTGAATAGGACTTGATTTAACTCTCACAAATATATAGTATTCGTTGATTCAAACGTTTTCTTTTACTTAAGCCGAGTTGTTCAACTGTGCATTGGTTTTCGGCAGCCATTTTATAATGACACCTATGGTCGTCATGTGCTGCCGCCTTTTGAAAGGACAGAAAACCACACAGAAAAAGGCCAAGAAAATAGTGGAAAGTGGTTTACAGCAACTCTACTTCAACCACAAACTGTTTTACTGGTATGATATCGATTTTTAAATCGATTAAAATTGATTTAGAATTTCAGTTCTGGAAAATAAATCACAATTGTTTTATTCCAGGCAGACCTTACTTATTTTGTATTTGTGACCTCTTTATTTGACTTTTTGCTCTTGTTGTTCTTAACATCACTTATCTCTGCTGTCCTTCTTTTTCTTTTCAGTTTCTCTTCATTCTCTGTTAACACCTTGTCAGCCAAAACAGGACTGTAAGCCTTTGAGACTTGGTCGGCTGAAGTTGATCATTGAACCTCGATACAATTGTTCTAATAAATTACCCATAATTGTATTGTTTGATTTTTTCTCATCTTTAACAGGCTTCTGCATTCATAAATAAATAAATAAATACCCAAGTTGCATTTGAATTTTATTGCTCAATCTCTTCTTTTATTTTTGATTATGTCATGCTGTGTTGTATGTAACAAATGCAATATAGTGAAATAAAGTCAATGTTTTACTTTATTGGTGGCCATTCTCTAGCAATTCAAGTATTTTAATTTTCTTCAAATAAATTCAAAATGCTTTAACCAAAATTTTCAACATTAATGTTGAGTTCAGTACTGTGTTTTGCAATAAAAAAACAAGTGAACAATATTTTGATGACCAAGGCGTGGGCCGAAACTGTTAAGCACCCAGCGTGTTCCATTTGTCTGCTGCGTTTTTCCTTTGGCCTAACAGAACAATCCCTGGGTTGCTTTTTGTTCCGTCTGAAGAAAATTTAATTTCGAAAATATCTTCTGAAAATGAACAAAAAAGTGCATTAGTAAAATCAACAAGTTTTTAAGTGGTCTCAAAAAAAACAGTCGGTAAATGCATTAATTTTAGTCTCAGTTCTTCCACGCGTGTTTCTCCCGAGAGGTTAGTACCTAACGTGCAGACGAGTGTTCCAAATTGGAACGCTAAGTCCCGCGTGGCAGCGCTGCACGCGAAACAAGATGGCGGACGACCTTTGGAGACTGACGACGAGAGGTAATCGGACTATATGTGTATATAGAACTGCAATTTGTTGGTCTCTCACATCCGCGTTAGAGATACTGTAGCAGTTGTGTATAATTGGCACCAAATTTACGTACAGTGTTTACTTATTCAATAGTTCGAGGATTTGTTTTGGGACACAATCAAAGGCAAGGTGGCACTGGGAAGGTCATTTTTCGAATTAAGCTTGCGGAAACCTAGTCCTGGGGTCATTTGAACAAACCAGTTTAAGTTAGGTTTGTGAATGGAACTCCTCAATCTGCAATTCGAGATTGGTTACTGGACGCGACTTGCCGTTTTTTTGACTTACCTGCACGTGAGGTTTTCTGACATGATTTCTGTCTCTTATTGACTGGTTCCTGAATGCAGTTCCACTGAGCTATAAGTTAATGTACGACCGGCAGCCGCCCGCAGTGCCGACTCATAAGGCGATCCCACAGCCGACACTTCAGCCGACCCTTTAGCCGACCGGCCATCAGCCGACCACCTGGTCGGCTGTTATTTTTAGGCTAGAGTAGCAGATGCGTAATAGGTTGTCAGGCTCATACCACTTTGCGTGTCGATGCATATTCGTCTTAGCACAGGGTCAAATAAATTAACCTAGTTTTGCTGTCTCGGTTACATGAGTTCACGTCGGTTGTGTAACACCACTACTTCGAAGGTTGAAGGCAAGCGGCATTAGTAAACATTGGATTATGGACAATGCAACAAGTTTTGGATGAAAAACGTGAAAGTTTTCTTTACATTTGATCTTTAATTTGACTTCTGATGTTAACAAATTGTATTAGATCGGTTGCTTCCCGGTCAATACAACGCTGTATAGTCATTTTGTAAACGCGGCTGTTTTTCGCAGTCTTCGCTCACAATTGATTTTGTTTGTGTAACGCCAAACTGCGTCATTTTTGCGTGTTTTAAGTTATTCACCGGTCTCCTATAACGCGCCCATGATGAAGGGTTAGTGAGTGAGTTGTTACACCGCGAAGAGTTCTCACTCCGGGGATTTTATTTTCATAGCATTGACCCGGCGAAACTCACAATCCAGTATGCCCTAAACCCATGGACTTCGACGGCTCTAACTTCGAAATCATACTATGGTTACGGTTGCCACGAACTAAGACGTTGACATCAAACACGGAATGACCACTGTTGAGGCTACAGCCAATTGTAGCTTTGCGCATTCTGTTTTAATGTATCGGTGACGTTAAAATCTGGGCTAGTTACATGTACACGTAGGCCCCTATCAGTTGGTCGTTCACGTTGTTCCAAAAATAAATACTTTCTGTCAACAACATATAGACAAATTATGTTAAATAAAACAATTGTGAACGGGAAGATGTGAATACGTGGTGAAGAGGTATTTGTCTCTACGCGGCATATGTGCGTGAATCTTTGGTAAAGCGATTGCGATGGCAAAAATGATAGAAAATACATCAAGGTGCACTTTTGAAAAGCAAAGCGTCTGGTGATATTTATAGCGTATGATCTGGCCACCTCAGGAAGTAAGTGACGCTGAATGAGAAGTGGCATTTACATGTTTGGCTTGTAACGCCACCCCTCCCCGAGTTTTGCCAATTCCAATCAGTCACCACTCGAGATTTGGTTTCGTTTCAGTCCTAAAATAATAAAATAATTCTTCTGTGCTCAGCTGTAAGAAAAAATACAATTTTTTGAAATGATGCTCAGTCTTAAAAAGTTTCCATTATGAGAACGCTTTATCAGAAATGCCAAGCACACGGAGCGTTGTAAATAGAGACGTTGGCGTTTCCGTATATCCACAAAAGTTCTTTGAGCAGTGTTTACAAATTTGTTCATTTCACTTTTCTAACATGACGACTATGGTCAAAACGGTGTTTTAAATAAGTACACTTTTGAGGGCATTTTCAAAAAAATATTTTGGTTGATGAATTCACCGAGTCGGTGCCACGGGCAGAAAACGTATCTGTGTACAGAAAGAGTTGCGTTTTCAAAACATTCAGAGCATGAGCTCAAGGACTACCTGAAAAAGAAAATAAAACCGAATACCAAACAGAAACTTGTCCGTTGATCATATAGCTCTTGGAAAACTGTTACCCCGAAGAAATGTGCAAAATACGAACGTCATTTACGGAAGGTGATTCGTTCCCGGCAGTGGAGCCGCCACGGGATAGTAAAGACACTGTGATGTGCAATAGTTAGCTGAATGGAAAGCTGAAGTGGAAAATTCAGAACACACATTTTCTATTCAGGAATTGAAATCTCTGTACAATCAAAAACAATTGACAACCAGGATTTATTGCGTCAGAAAACTTATCACAACAGGAGATAATTCTTTTCATGCCCGGAGACAATGTGGTCACCCATTATGCAATGATGGCAATCCAGTGTGTACCTATACATTGGAGCATCTATTGTAGAATGTGGATTAGACGAAAGAAATTCAACCGCATTTCCAAGATAATATGTCTTGTCGGCAAGAGGTTGAACATTTAGCCCTTGTTTATACGTACGTATATTACGAACATTATCACTTTGAAGGATCAATGCTTGGGGATGGTGACGAGGTGTTCTGGCGTGTAAAGTTACTGACGTGGTCAGTTTTTGAACGTGGCTTATTAAATTTTCAGTTCGGTCGTATTTTATTTTGATCCTGAAGTGAAGAATTGTTGGTCCTCACTTGATATATTATAGGTGCTGATGTGATAAATTTCCGTCTTGACGTGGTGAATTTTAGTCTTTATTTGTTTTTTTTAGTCTAGCTTCTGTGTGAAAACAATCGCAATGTATTTATTGTTTTAATTCCTGCTTAAGTAAAATTTCTGGTTTTGAGATATTCATTTTTGGTCCTGGAGAGTTAACATGTTTTGCTTGGTTTTAATCTTGTATAGAAAATATACATTGTTAAATGTTGCAAATTAGGCCTCCCATAAATGTGAGAGAGCAAGTTGTGTAGCAGCGTTTTGTGTAACTTCTTATATAAATCTAGGTGTCCGTGATTCAGTAATAGTATGAAAAATGAGTAGTTATGACTATGAAAAATGAGTAGTTGTGGATTCTTTTGAAATACTGTATCCTTTGTATATGCCTGGTGTAGATGGCTCAGTGTGATATTATGTAAGCCTTACATGTATTATCCTCTATGGCTTAACAACTATATATCTTCATTCATGCCTAGAGGTACTCCCCGGATCATCAAGCTTGTGTGTGTATGTTTTTATTCTAATGAGGCGTGCTTCGAATATACAATTAGTAATCATACTTTTACAGGGTTCATATCATACGAATTCATTAAATCCAGTAAATATTTTTGCAACTGCCAATCTGCATATTAGACATGCATATTGCATCATACCTCATCAGAGTAACGCTTGTTATCAATCATAGTAGAAACGTTTATTTTTATCATTGCCACAAGACGTTAACAAACGCAGTCAGTGTCTGTAACTGTTGTGTCTACAATGCTGATGAATTAAAGTCGGTCTATTTCAATTTTTATATCACTGATTCATGCCAAAGCTTTGAAATTGCGCCCCCTTAAGAGTTTTGACTTGCCCTGGTGATCTCTAGAATCCGATGCAATAAACTTATAGAAGTTGTTTTTTAACCAGGGTAATGGAGCTGAAAATGCTGTGCGTTTTCCTTTACGAGAGTGTTCTTTTTGAATCACTGGGTTAATAATTTCTACGCTCTACATGAAAACACAGACAAGTTTTTTAGGATTACCTGTACCAGGTTACCCCGAAAATATTATTTTCAAAGTTTCACCCCCTGGAGTGTACGCGAAACGCCAAGATTTGTGTTCTTACGCCAAAGGGCTCGGAAGGCTCTAGCCTTGGTTCGAAGGTGTTTACTAAATTAAATATACAAATTTGCGCCGTTGTGGGTAAAAACCGACCGAATAAAATCTTCCTAGAATAATCTAAATTATTTACCAGCGTTTAAAATTTGGTTTTCTACAATTATTCTGCTAAACTTAGGGTATAACCTCTTGCGTCGACTTTCGACGCAATGAAATATTGCGTCACCTATTAGTCAGTTTATTATTCCCAGATTCTTCAATCAAACGTTCTCCCTCGAGGATGCGTAAACGTCAAGACAAATGATCAGAATTGGTTTCACTTCATTATATGTTTTTGGAATTTTGATATCAGTGAACCAAATTTTGCTGAGATGTTGTCACCATATAATGGGAGATGTCGAAAACACTTTGAAAGTGGCGCGTGTCACGAATGAACTCTTTTCAAAACGACGACATACGTTTTTTCGTTACAAAAGGCAGAGAATTACGCAAGAAGATTACGTAGGATGTTTTTTCGTTTAAACGGCCGTAACGGGCAACTTGGATGCCAATTGGCTTCCAGAGTATGCATGCAAATTCGCCGGTCTTGAGCTCATGTTGATACAAACTTTTCGACGAGGTGACAAGCGTACATGTAACTATCCGGGCTGTGTGAAATTTCGAGGTCTGTTTGAGCTCAATACGTAGTGGCACCTTGCTGTATTTTGAAAATAGTCTTCACAGCTAGCTGGCTAGACAGGAAGGCTCTAGCTTCGAAATTTTTTTACTGCGAAAGTGACAACAATTTCAGAATGATGATGGATGATGGATTACACGATAAAGTGATCACAGTCTTCCGTTTTCGTGCGCCAATGATTTAATATCGGCGCTATGTTCAAACCATTGTTTATATTGTTCCTAAAATAAACTTGGGTTCTATTGCTGTACCAACATATTAAGAAATTATACGGAAAAAAACAATAATTATCTGTGGTAAAGCCCAATATACAGCGTGATGAAGTGATGATCAAGAGGAATAACGGATGAGCGCAAATGCGTGCTGCTTGTTGAGCAATCCGCGGCATGAAAACATTTGAGGTCGTAAAATATCCAGTGTTGTATTCTGATTTTTATGCAATTTTGCTGTAAAATTCAAATTTCGTGCTTGTTTTTATGCACACTGCACTGCATAAAAAGTCTCATATCTAAAGTTAGAATTTATTTTTCCGCGATATCTCTTAACGTTTGATTTTACCACGCCGTCATTAATTCAACATAAGGTTTTCGCACTTCGTATTTGTAGGTTGATTCGACTTTACCTCCATTTAATTGTTGAACAAAATTTGATAAACCGATGTCAAGACCGGAGTTGCCACTGGTAAACGAACAGCGAACAGTTAAATGTTTGTTTGTCCAAAGTTCACCCGCTAGGTCATAAAATTGTAATTGACGACCAAGGACACGCTTAATTCGAATTGGTCGTCTACGCTAGGCGACCAATTAGCCGACCCAAGTGCCGACCACAGAGGCGACTAAGCAGACGGCTCCTAGCCGACCGTTGTTAGTCGGCTGCTGGTCGGCTAGACGACCGGTCGACGGCCGGTCGTCGACCAATTTCCGACTGGTCGGCCAAAAATTCGTGATGTGTGCTGAATAAGTTAATGTACGGTGGTGCATTATGCGTCGGGGTCGCGGTTGCCAATCTTCTCGTTTGAAGTTTTATTCGATTTCGACAACTATCTCTCCCCAGAGTGGTTTCAAAAATTACATTTGACGGGTATGTGTAAATACTGCAGAATGTACCACTGCTCAAAAATCAAAATACATTACATTAGGGACACAGGTACATTGCACAAATGGATTATTACAGAAACGATAACAAACATTAGGATGAATTATTTTGTCCATTTATAATCTTTTAACCATGTTACTTTAAGAGCATTGAAACTAAATGAACCATGTTGAGATCACAATTTTTATAATTCTGAACCATTGTCTCAGAAGAAATTTTGTCTTTTTTTGTTACTCCAGATAAACTGAAAAAAACATTTTCTCCAGTTGTGGGATAAAATCTTCTTTTTGTGATGGGAGACTTAAGAAAAGATGGGTAACGTTTGGCAATACTAACGATTTCACCACACATTTTTCTTTTGGACCAAGAGCGTTAGATATTCTGAATATCAATAAGTTTTACACAAAAGTTCAAACCAATCATGCCGTCTAGATTTAAACTAAATTCAATCCCCAAAGTTGAAAATTTTGTTTTTGACCATTTTAAAGCTTTTGCGAAATCAGGTATCCAGGTATCATACTTCCTGGTTCCAATCCATATACACTCGAGTTTTTCACTATTAGGTTTAAGACCTGAATACTTAGCAAATTGGTCCAGAAGATCCACAGTCTTTTTAGAGACTTTACAGAACCATCCGTTACAATTGTTTTATCGTCGGCAAGGTGTAAAATATTTACCTTTCTAGCTCCGCAATTAATTCCCTTTACTGCATTATTATCTCTAAACATGTAGCCCAAGATTTCAGCGCAAAACACAAACAAGTAAGGCAAAATTGTCTCCCCTTGTTTGCAACCTTCTTCAACTTTAAAAAATTCAGATGAAACGCCATTTTGAATGACGCAAAGCTGTGAATTTTCAATTATTTTTTTTATCCTTTCACAAAAATGTCTCCAAATCAAACATGTTAAGAACATTCAACTGGAAAGTCCAGGATAATGAATCTAATGCTTTTTCAAAGTCGACTATTGTCAAAAGACCGGGAAGTTTACGCATAATGCAAAATGCAAAAGATTTCTGGTGTTCTCACCATTAAAGATAAAAAACCTTTTTGATCTGGGTGAATCGATCTTTCAAGAACTTTTTTCATTCTTTGTGCTAAACACGATGACAACATTTTTTATATTATATATTTAAAAAAGAAATGGGAAGCCAAGTTTTTAAATATCATCTGGGCTTTCCGGGTATTGGCAGAACTTTAATTACCCCATGCATTTGTGAAGCTATGAGAGCATTTACTTCTAAACTATATTTAAACGACTTAAATAAAAAAGGTGATACTTCCGTCCAACAGTATTCATATAATTCAACAGTAAAACCATCAGTTCCTGGAATTTTATTATTTTTGTGTTCTTTAATGCAATTTCTATTTCTTGGATACTATTATCCGCATCTAAACTTGTTTGATCTACTTTGCTAATTTTTTGATAATTTGAATTTTAACAATATCCATGATATTAACTCCATACGCGTAGTCTCTAGAAGAAAAAAAAAATCTTAAAAAGATTTCAATTCACTTAAAATTTCTTTTTGTATCGTCAAAGTTTCGCCCGAGGACTTTATCAGCCTATTTATTGTTGCATTAACAAAATTTTGCTTTTCTGAGGCAGGAATTGACTTTACCCGAATCAGCCAACAAAGGCTCAAAAGCCCAAAATGTTAACTCCTGTTGTCTTTGATCTCAAGGAAATAATTAATGAGTATTTTCATCGGGTAGTTTTCTGTAGCATGATTGATTCTTTGAAGAAGTCCAGCGTTTTCCAAAAAGAAGTTTCAACTTCGTGATATCATTTCAGGTTCCATAACTGTGTGACACTTCTCAAATAGTCAATGACTATTAAGCAACGTGACAATCAAAACTATCGAACTGTTGTCAGTTCTCAAGTGACCGCTATTGTTGCAAGAGTCGACTTTTGTTCGTTTGAACAAGTTTCAAAAATTACGAATACATCTTTTCTGAATGTCAAATCACAATTAATCCCTTTTCTGTTCTATTCGCCCTTAAGTAACACCAAAGTACTTTTTAACACATAGCACCATTAGTCTTCATTGTAACGATAGGTATCTCGTTTCTAACAAGGGATAGCAAATCGGAATCCTACCCTTGGTCGCTGGTAATGGACCGAAGATATTATGCAAAGTTAAAGATACGTTTAAAAATGTTATTGATAGGAAGATGGAATACATACTTCATACGATATATTACACTGTTGACTTAAACATATATCAAAATTTTTGACATGGAAAATAACAGGTAGGTTGGACATGGCTCAGAGAATTTCCTGATAGAGTTATACCCTTCGTGTTTCTTGCTTTTTATAACATGTGATGTGTCATGAGCTGGACGTTGTAGAAGATTTTGACAGTTTTCTGAGCACGGTGCACGCGCACATAACCAACAATAGACTGCCTACGCCTATAGCTATCCATCGATAATAACCTTTGGAAGTGAAACTCTTCCAGGTTTGGTTTGAATCGGCAGTCGTAGTTGTGGTGACGTCCTCTTCATTTTCGCGCCACTCTACTGAACCTGAAAAGCAACATGCAGGTAAACGATAACAATTAGTTTCAACCATGTTTTGGTGATTTCAACCGATCTTCGCTCTACCACCTAGTGGCAAAATTGGCGTCCATCTTGAGCGATAGAAACAGGATTCAGCTAGTAAACTACTCGTACTTTCTTGTAACAAACAGGATAATATGATACCTGGTGGGTTGTCTTTCCCTAAAGTTGTCGTGCTACATGCCTAAAGCGTAGATGACGTCTGCCCGTTAAGCAGACTTCCCAAGGATTGTGTTTTTTCAAACTTGACAAGAAATATTTGAGGGTTGTCGAGCGTTACAAAGCATTCTTTGGTTTCAGAGATTCATGAATAGATAAGAAAGTAAGTGTTAACTGATCAAAACTGAGTTTAACTGTAACCTGATGACTACAAGCAGTTCACTTATTGTTTGGTGTGTCTAATGCTGCTTCAATATCGTATTTATGCGGACAATAGAGAGATTTCGCAAAGCCACGTAAACGTGAATTACCCCGCACTTATTCAACATTTTCAGCCTGAAATGGCCAATATAACCGTTAAATAACCCATTTAGTTTGTCAACGCGCGTTAAATAACATTTCGGTGTGAAACCGAGGCCGGTTTCGAACCTGCGCGCAAGAGTTTCGAGTCGTCGAATTTACCACTGTATCGCTCATCAGCTGACGTCATTGAAAAGGAAAATAGAATACTTAAATAAGCACGTGCAACAATCGCATGTTCAACAAACGCATTTTACCGACACTTATACGCTTTGAAAATAAGACTCACAATTTATAATTTTTATTCTTCTTCTTCTTCTAGTCATTACCATTGACATTATCATTATCATTATTATGTTTACGCCACCACCTGGTTTTAAGTCAAATTTTCATTTTCAGGAAGGAAAATTCTTAGCAAAATAGCAGAGTTGCAACCGAATCGATTTAACGATTGCAAATGTGCGGAAATTACGGTGCGTAAAGCATACTGGGATTGATGCACGTAAATGGGATGGTCAGTTTGTTTGCACGGCGTGTGCATTAAACTACGGTGCTGTCTGTAATTCTGAAAACGTGAAGTTCTAAGCTACTAGACACTGAGTCATTGATTTCCGCACGAAGTGGTGCTTGCTTATGGTTGGAAAATATCACCTGGTGTGGTATGTACGCGCATTCAATGCTTTAGGCATACTGACCAGAATCAGACTAGACATTTCCCGCGCTTCTCGTCGTTGACCGAAGGAGAAAATTACCATGCGAAATTATCCTACTCATCTTACTTAACGTGTAATAAGTATGCTGGTTGGGAAATTTCTAATAACACAGACTTTGTCTGAGCACATTAAGGGAGTCGACAGGACAAGTGGATTGCAGTAGGATGCTTTACCCCCTCGAAGAAACCGAAAACCTCACTTTCATTGAAACTCTTGTTCTCTAACTTTCATAAACACAAAACAAGATATTGTAAATATGTTCGGGGTGTTGGTAGTCATATCTAATGGCCCATTCTATTTAATAAACGTAAACCCTAAGCCTAGGATGGTTACACGGAAGTTTGCTTAAACTCAACCTTGCATAGCCAGGGAAACTTCAATTTCTCTCTAATCATATTGCGTTGAGGTTCAATAATGTTTGCGTTGTAGTAAAGCAGATCACGTATTAATAAAAAAGTAAACTGTTAAATTTTGCTAATTTAATTGATTGATTAGCCATTAACATATTGGCAAAAAGGTTACTTACTAAAAGACTATAATGCTTCAAGCGTTTAGCTCAAGCCTTTGATCATGTGACTTGCTGCCGGAAGTAACACATTGTCATAAATGGAAAGAAGTTGTTGTCCCTGGTCGCGGTCAAGTGGGGGGTTGCACTGTTTAATGTTAATGGCCATTTGGTCTTACATGAGTGACAGTGTTCCTCCTGGATAGAACTCTAGTGTTGTAGATGTTAATGGTGTGACCAGATGAAACTACATGTAAGTGGGATTATTCAATTTTTTTAACAAAACGAGTGCCGATAGTACGCTTGATCTCACCAACGTATAAATGAGAAGGATCCTGGTCACCCTGGAAACGCTATGCTTAAGTAACTTACTATATTCTACTATGTAACTTTTCTCGTTTTTACCACAATCAAATAATACAACGATGAATTTTAAACACCTTTAACCATTCATATATTATTCCGACTTGATGACACTAGCTTTTAGTTAAGGAGAAAATAACAAACCAGTTATCCAGAGTTACCTCTGTCACAAAAGCGAGTGCTTACAGGTACACTTCTCATTGGATGGGTTTGTGATTGATGTTTAAATTCATTTTATTGTAGGTTTCACCAAACTAAAATCGTGGTATCCACTGATAATCCAGTGATGGGTGGGCCTCAACGACACACATTTCGGGACCGTTTGAAGCTTGTACGGTCCCTGAGCTGAAACGGTGGTTGCAGTTTCGAGGGGTTAAAGATTCTTGGTTGAAGCGACAGGCACTTATAGAGAGGTTTGTCATTGTTCCCATGCTGTTCTTTGTTAAATGCTATGTGGTCATCACACAAAATATTTGTTTCTGACTAATGGCAGAATTGCAAATGGCGTCGATCTACTTCTGTTCTGGGAGGTATGATCACATGAATTTAATGAGTGTACCCAACGTAGACAGTAACTTCCAACTTTATGCATTTAGGGACAATGCCCTTAAATAGCTGTAAATGTAGCTTCCTTTGGCGTTTATGCTGTGTCTGAAGGAGGTGGGTATGGGGCTCACCATCTGTGTAATGCTTGATATACGTTTTTAACAGTTTTGATTAACAACACATCAAATTAATTTTCTGTTGGATAGCATCATTGTCTGTAGCCCAGACTATCAACCGAAAATTGTATAGAGAATACGAGGGAGTGTAGGAAGATATCCAACAGAAAGTACAGTTGTGTTTGTGTTTACCAATGGATGCTACATATACGTAACTATATTGGTTTAAGAGTCTGTTTACTTTTGATTACATTTTCATCAAATCCATTTAAACAATGTTGTGCTCTTCCAGATATTATCATTACTTCAATGATAAAGAAAGGTCCAAGAAGATCGTGAAACCCGATGAGAACCGGCGACAAAAGAATACGCAAAAAACAAGAACCCTACATGAGGGAATAAGCAATAATGCTGGATGGACATCGATGTTACATGTTCCGCCTTCCACGTTCACTCCTAGCTTTGTATATGGTCATCTTGGGGGCACGACATTAAAACATAGGCAGAGTGACTTCAGGATGAGTAGGTATCAAAAAGTAGAGAAGTTGCTAATAAAACCAGATCATGATAGCCCACAGTTCAAAGGAGTGGTCAGCGCAAGTTGCTAATCAAAAAGTACTCTGTGGTTGGCGAAATTCAAGGACGTTGTTTAGATGCAAAATGTAAGTGCGTTGCAGGTGCAAAGGGTGTTTGCAAGCATGTTGCTGCCTTCTTATTTAGGCTCCTTGGATGCAAGGAAAGTGGGTTGCCAACTATCCCCGATAAGATTGCGTGCCCGTCCCAGGAGTGAGCTTGGGGTCTAACGACGTATTCTGTCAAGGTGTATGAAAAATTTTCAGACTTGGTATTCGTGAAGTACGTGGATGGAAATGACTCCAAAAAAACAATAGAAATTTCCAAAAAAGAGAGGATTACAACTGTCTTGCTCCAAGTAAACAGTCCTTACCAACGGCTCGACTTAAGGAACTGGTCAGGGTAATGAAACCATATCACCCAGTGTGAACCAAATTGCTTGACCAAGTAAGTGTGCCAACAAACAACTGTTTGCGACTTCTTTACATAATGCTGCAAAATATGCTGCTTTGCTATATTTTGGTTATCAATTACTTATTGTTCTATTATTCTCACGTGGGCGTTCTCTTACTTTGTAATATACTGCAAATTATATTAAAACTCCACACTTTATCTTATAAGTGACCATGTCGGCCAAATTAACTTAGGTGCAGTCCAACTTAAAGCCCAGTTCCAGGAGATAGGGACCACGTCGTACAGAATTCACCTGTTTTCCCATATTGTTTAAAGTCAATCTTAACTTGAATAAATACTTGAATTGTAGGCCTCCTCCTGTACTGTAGTTGAATGACCCATGCCCTCATAGTACATATACATGAACTTCGACAATTCATCAATGTTCACCGCCACAAAACATTACATGGACTTGGTTTTCAAACTTTAATTAGTGCTATTTTAGCTGGTTCCATTGATGCTGGATAATATTGAAAGTGACGGGTTTCTGGTCATATGTACATCGTTCATGGCCCATATCAAGGCTCTCTCAAAAGTTGAAATTCGTGTCATTGTGAGAAAAATAAGAGGACAATCTCAAGATGAGGAATGGTTCAAACACCGTAAAGGTATGCAACATAAACACTAGGCAGGTTGGCCCACTAATGATGATGGTGGGACTCTCTGATTCTTACACCAATTGTCTTATCAAGTTATTATTGAAGTACAAAATGTAACAAATTGTAAGGAATACTGTGACACCAAAAATCTTCTTGTTTCCTTGAACGTTAAATCATGAATTGTGGTGATTATTTGTCATTGCTCAGATTATATGGGAAGTCGACACATCTAAAATAACAAACATCAGAAAGGCTTTAAAGGTGGTTCAAACTAGCCTTAACAGTAAGCAAAATTCATACAGAAGAATTGTTGCAATGGAACTATTATCACTTTGTTGCTCTGGACTAGGAAGATAATTGGTACTTAGTTATTGACTGTGGCAAGGGTCAATCAGTTTCCTAGTTTTTGTGCTCAGAGTATGATTTAGGCAATACGGTCACATGAGAAGTAGCCAGACACATTGCTATTTCTGTATCATGATAGTCAATTCTGTTCTCTTATACTTTTCACTTGATTACTACTTAAAGTGACGCACCACGACGTGTCTTAACGGATGTAACCTGTTTGCACTATAACCTGAATATACCACGGTGCTCCTATTTGTAACGTTACTGAGAACGTTGGCCTATGACAAATGGCATCATCATTTTATTCCTTTTTCTTTTGACACAAATAACTTACAACCTTCATAAAGATTAAAAATGACTTAGGGGCCTTGAACCGGTCTCCAATCTCCGTACTCAGACTACAATCATACTCAAACTCACACTTCATACTCAACTCCAGTAAAGACTCAGTTTTGGTGTATTCAATGTCATAATCGAAAAGTCTGTACTCGAAATTTCGAGCACGTTCTCACTTTTCGATTATACTCGAAGCGAAGTGCAATTAATCTATATTTCGAGTACGGTTTTATGTAAAAATTTTGCGTATATGCTCCAAATTCAAATTTGGTTTGGTAGTGTGCTTGAAATCGTATTCGAAAATAAATACAGTGGCTGTGAGACACAGACAATTTATTCCACAAGCGAAAGAAGAAAATACTGTGACTTGACGATGGCTGGAGAAATTACTAACCGAAACATTGCGCTAATGTTAATGGGCTATAACTTGGTGTGACTAGACCAATAGATGGTCACCACATCTCACCAAATCATAGCGAGTTGAAGAAGAAACTTGTATAAGTTGTAGCAATAGTGGTACTATGAATAAATAGCGCCAGTGTAACAAGAATATAACAGTCACTGTGTACCAAAATTGGAATGCCATGAGTTTTATACAAAATCATTCATTTGAAATGAGGTGTTCTTATGCCTCTAATGCTAATGTCCAATTAATATTGTGAATTATCAAATTGTCCTTGAGCCAGAATTAAACATTCCGTTTAATTACATTCATATATCTGTATGCGACATCTTTCTCCAGCAATCCAACTCTCAACCAGACAAAACCATAAACAGTTCATCCTGAGGTGAAAGCGCTCTGTTTCTAAGACCTTGGTTGCCTGGGTTCTTGAGATGTGATCCACAATAAATTAAATGTTTTATGTCTTCCTGTACAAACTTGTACACGACCATAAAATGATTATGATAATTGAACCCGGTGTAAAAATACATTGCCCCAGTTTTGTCTTTTATTCCATCCAAGCCAAATGCATGGGATTGCAATAAGTGTTTGTTCTTTTCTAACTCCAGTTTGCCAGTCGATATTTCCTTTGACACTTCCTCATATCTAGACCACATTTTCTACTTGTGTGTAGCTCTTTCTTATATGCAAAACACTCATTCATTTGAAAGCTCCTCTTCTACTTGTAGTTCACTAATTCTTGAGCCCATGCTCTCGATAATTTCATCTTTTTCCCAATAATAATTATCAACATGCTTTCGCTGTCATCCGGTTAATAGTAAATGTGATCATCAGCTAGGAAGGCGGAAGCCGATTTCCTGTCCAGTTGACTTTCACGTCCTTAAATCAACACAACGTCATCTTCCAAATTGCTCAGATCAGCTGAGTTCTGGGCAAGCGAAAACAAGATTTTCTTCACTACACTCCGCCGTGGAGTATTTGTTGTTGTTGCATTGAAAGGGAGATTTTGTAGGACAGTTTCCAAGATACGTTTTATTACCGCCCTCAAAATGAGCGCTGTATAACGTATGCCACTGAGTGGGAACGAATTCACTAAATAGCCCTTTGCTTCCAGATCTACTGATGTTTTTTACCCGTTTTACATGGTTCTTGATCCTTAGGAAACCGGTGATAACTAAATTCTTGATCTCGCTTACTGTTATTATAGCAGTCAGGCACACAACAGGTATAACCTACCCGTGGCCGGTTCGGCAGCACGCTTGCCAACACTGTACTTGTTTACTGGAAAACACCGCCTTAACAACAATGCAACATTCTGACCCGCCGTTGAAACTCCGCTATTCTAAGAAATCCCATTTAACTGAAAACGTCCCAATCGCTCAAAACGCTGTTAGACATGTTTGATTTCTGATCTACTTATCTTTTTCATGTCAAACGAACTCGAATAACGTAAACCATATTTGTAAAAATATCTGTCCTATTTTTCTGTTTAACGGTAGCCAAAAGAATAGGCGTTTCAATCGAAAACCTTAATAAAGTTTTTGAGATTGTTGAATAAAGATTAAAATTGTAAAGTTTCAGTGAAATTCACAAAGCCGTTTTCGAGAACTCGAGATCCTAAATTCAACTCTATTTGTCGAAGCCAAAAGAGGCGGAATACGTAGCTAATCTTAAAAACGTGACCGTCATCAATTAACAGTTCATTGAAAATTTGTATTTGGTCAATATAACCTATACATTCCTTAGCCATGCTCGGTATTTCAATTACAATGTCAAGTGAATTTATCACATGTTAAACTTTTAACTTTGATACGCAGGATTTCACTATCGCTAGTTCCTAGGCGAGAAAGTGGAGCAAGCAGCTAGTAAGACAAGATGCACACAATGCACCGGAGAGGATGATATCAAGAAACCATGTACCAAATTGATAATAGAAATCGGTGGTTAAGGCCAAGTGAGCACAAGATTGAAACAATAAAATGTCAAATTACCGACAAAACTATCGAATTTCGGGGGATTTATCTTTTTTACAAGTTGCTGTGTTCGTGAACATACATGTAAAGACAACCTTGTGGTTCAGCAATTCGGACTCGGTGCAGTTCGGCTTTCTAACAGTCGTATGCACGCAGACGCACAACAACATCGAGGTAAAAATTTAGCTTTCTGCAGCATCATTCCATGATGTGTAGACTGTTGTCTTATAATGGCGACTGAATGAATGAACACTGAAGGTACATTCGGAACTGCTCTATTCCTGGAGTCGGCAGATTCCTTTAAAGTGACAGTTCCGTTAAATTTGACATCGGATAAGTAGTAAACACATTTCCACGCTATTGGAAGTGGCTGCACTCAATCTACTTTTTCCCTATATGGCATATATTTCACTATGAAGTTCCCTGAGAATAGAGATGAGGTATTTTGCTAGGCAGATGTGAAATATTGTGAAAACGCCCAATTTTCGTGAATAAGGCTTGGGATATCGTCGTTAATATCAGACTCGAATAACCGATACAACCGTGTAATAACCCATTAATTATCTAACGGGTTTAGATAACATTTTGTTGGGAAATCCAGGCCGGTTTTGAACCCGGTACACAACAGTTTCAGGCGTCGACTTGACCACTGCACCACTCAGCAGCCGACGTCATCGAACATGAAAATATAACGTGCAACAATCGCATGTTCAACAAACGACATTGTACCGACATTTATACGCTATGAAAAATAAGACGCATAACTTCCATAAAAACGATATTTCAATTATAGTGAAATTTTCTCTCATTTTCTCTCACTTGTAAATCACCAATCTCCATTTTGAATGCGGGTGTCGTTTCGTCGGGATCCTTTGACTTGAGCGTTATACTCAATAGCCTGTGGTAACCTGCTTTAGCAGACGATATTTTCCTGGTCGAAGGTTAGCGTGATGAAATGTGGAGTAAGCTATAATAGATTCTAAACCTTATTTTATAGTTTCAATTTAATATTTGTTTAATTTTCAATTGGTTTTGCGTAAAAGCATTTTTTGACAAAAATAGCTCGGCTTTTCTTAAAAGGTTACGACCTCCGACCCCGGGGACACTGACATAAAAAATAGTTACAAAGCCGAGGCGAGTCGTCAAATGTAGATCGATTCATTGCAATGATCCTCGTTCAATATGTTGTATGAATAGATTACTACATGTTCTCAGATTCACGGGGTACGTTCAGAGTCTTGAGTTTTTTGTTTCTCTGAGTCGGAACTTTTTGCCCACTCTGCCAATTGTTGAGTACGACGAAAACGTTTTTTGTTGAAACGACAAACTGACTATATTCAACGTTAATGACGAAAATCAAGCAATAGATGAGGTGGTTCGGTGGGCGAGAACTGACTTCAAAGTTTCACTGGCAATCATAATCTGCCATGTTGGCACTTCAAGCTTAAAAATAAAACCAACTAACTAGGCGTAAACAAAACCAAAAAGACAGTAAAATTTCGAAAATTGTAATAAAACATTAAAACCTGCGGCATTTAGGAAATGACTCTTCGTCAAGATATACCCAATTTGCCGTTTTAACTGATATTGTTTTTAATGTATCAAATCAAACCGTGCTTTCGAAATTTAAGGCTGTAATTTTGTTAATGCCAGAGAAAACCCACTTCGGTGTAATAATAAACACCAGGGATAAGAAAGTAGTCCCAGCAGTTGACCTTCAATTTCATGAGATTAGACATGCATGAATACACAGGGCATGATCCTTTACATTGCACGAGACAGTAAATACATCACATGCACTAGATCTCGGGTTAGTCAGTTGAGTTTAACTGGTTTGAGTTGAACATGCAGCTGTTTTGAGTTAAGTTTGAGTTGAGTCGTGTTGCAGCTACAGATTCAACAGAAAAAGCATTGGTATAAACAGCTACATGTAGAGAGACAGTTCCTGAAATAGGCTGAATAGTTTATCACGTGTCAGAGCATGGCAACACTGGTGGGAGCATAGAACAGACATGACATCGATGGTTTTGTATATGTTTAACGTGGAAATTAATACGATCGATATTAGACAACGCCAGAAATTTGTAACATGCACTACTGCGCATGCGCTAAATCTTGCCAGCAGCCCTCCATAAGGAATAAACAAGAGCAGGCTATATAATCAGGAATTTGTAAGCGAGGGGAGATAACTGCACAATTTGCCGATAGCCTGTCGCATAGAGTGTATGTTAAGATCTGTTACTGCCAAATATCAGCGTCATTGGTGAAAATTTTTCCACATCTCTTGAAGTTTGAAGTTTGACCCATTCAGGCCTATGTTAACGATCGTCCAGAATCCCATATTTGAGCGCATAGCTCATTTTGAAGTCAAGTTTGTGGCTGAATTCATTTTGCCATCGGATTTGCCGATAGCGGAGGTGATTACCAGGAGTACTCAGAGGTTGCTGGTCCAAATTTCATGCTGTTTTTCGAAAATTTTTCCATGTCTCTTGTGTTCAGAAAATGGATCCACGTACAGTGCTGTGAGATTAAATGTTGCCGATCGCCCGGCTGTCTTGCAATGGAATTTGCACTCTGTATAGATGAGGGACTACCTCAGAATCGGTAAGAAACTGTTATGTTATTTTCTCATCCGGTATGAGTTTAGAAATACTTTCGAAATTTGAAAAAACTCGGATTTTATACAGTTTTATGCAGGTTTTTCGCCTGTGAGTATAGTTGATACTGGTTATCTTCAAAATGTTGTTTCGTTTTGTGATCCACAGAACGTTGTCCTTTCGTCTTAATTTAATACTGTTACATTGGAGTGGATTCCGGACACAAATATGTATTGGCAAACATCTGAAGATTAATAAAAAGCGCTTTGGCAGCCCCCTTAAGGCAGCAAGCACACACCGGCTGGATGGTGTTCAATTCACTTTTGTTGTGCTTATGTGTAGGCCTAGAGCTGTGACCCCAATGACCCAGCTAGCACTGTCATACTGTAGACTGTGGCGTTCCAGAAATTCCAAAGACTGTTATTTTGTAAACGTGACAAGTATTGCTCTGCAGACTATATATTGACTTCAGTGGGGATCACGGTACTAGCGCCCAAGCTCCCTGACCTTTAACCTTACTATGCGTTGTTACGATTGGTTAGGGACATGGCGCAAAGCGTCACCTAGGGGATCAAGAATGTTACAAATTTCTGGCGTTGTTAGTGAAGTGATTATATCAAACCAGTTTTCCGTCTATCGTCGCACCGAGGGCTATTAGAACCGATCGGTTGTAGCCTGCAACAGTGCCGCCACCCATCTACAGGGGGATTGTGACAAACGCGCATCACTCGGCGACAATAGGCAAGAACATGTAACAAGCTCTCACCTGATTCACTCGTATGAAATGCTATCGAAGCTGAAACTACATCATCCCATCCTGCCTTGACTGTTGTTATCGTAACATTGTACTCAGTAAAAGAAGTCAAACCAGTGCAACGTTTGTTGGTAGCATAATTATCTGCAATGAAGTGATGTTTTCCGCAAGACACTTTGTAGCTATCTTTATTTCCAGCTGCTGCGGTCCAATTGACATCAATTGTTGTCTCACCTCCAACCAGAGAGACAATAGTAGCTGCAGCCAGTTCTAGAAAGGTAGTAGCATACCAACTGATATGTGTCCATGTCTAACCCTGTTAAAACTCAGGGTTTAGCGAAACAATGTTTAAACGATTTCCCGGTGTTTTGTCAGATTAGCAAATTGTTATCAGTGCAGCTGTGTGTCATAAGGACACTCTTAAGCATTCAACAAAATGAAATGGTAACAAAAAACTGTTCGGTGCGGAAGACACTCTTCTTGCTTTGAGATGCAATTCCTTAAAATTAATTTACAGACGTTAACAGTTCTGTTAAAAACAGAAACGTATTTTCCACCCAATTGTTACTATAATTAACTACAACTTTATTTCCTAATTTGATAATGTTTTCAGCAACTACAAACTGAAAGTACAGTGATTATAGTTCAGGACACGAAATTTAGCATCAGTTCAAAACGACTAACGATAACTGGAAAAATTTCCAGATTGCTTATCGAAAATGAGACCGATAAATAAATCAACTGCATCAATGGAAGTGCAACATTCCAGTCCCTCAAAAAGTGTGATTAAGTTATGATAATGAAACGATTTGTATACCATGTGCTACGTAACGACCATTTTTCCCGGGTCCAATGCCCAATTGAGGATCATTCATGGCATCGGCAAACAGACGACCATCCACGAACGGGTGGCAAAATATTGATTCATTGGTCATTGGTTGGCAATTGTCTCACCATTGTCGTATGTAATACAACCTGCATTACTTGGCACATGTACACTAGAATATATAGCAACGAACACTCACTTGTTTTAGCCATCTTTGATGTCGAAACTGCATCAATCGATCCTGCCTTGATTGTTCTTATGGTGACGACGTACTCAGTTCCAGGAGTCAAGCCAGTACAACGTTTCTTGTTATCAGCCTTGTCAGCAATGAACTGATGGGTGCCGCATGAAACTTTGTACCTGTCTTTAGGTCCAGCCGCAGCACTCCAACTGACGTCAATTGTTGTTTCACTTCCAACCACAATGGTAATTGTAGCTGCAGCAAGTGTTTTAGCGTCTAACACAAATGTAAAGACACGCATTAAACAAAATAATAGGACAACGAATAGCATAGGTATACGCCCATATTGTTCAACATGAACAGAGCAGACATTAACCTTGCGGATTTATAATACCCAAGAGACAGTTTTATTTCACTTAAAAATGTCAATAAGTGAGGATATAAAACAAACTCCTCTAGAATTGAATTCCATGAGAATCGACCGATGAGTTTGGTGTATGCCGACGATGAGGTCAACCAATTGTAATAACAATGAAGCACGTTACTATTGATATTTGTCTGAAAATTAGGGCCGTGTCTCACCTACAATTAACACAAAACTTTCTGACAGAGAGGCACTGAAGGCATATGAATTAACTGTCACAGGGGTTACAACGCGCACAAATATTCACAATTTCAAGAGGTGCTTTTGCACCTCATCAACACTTTTCCACGGTTTCATGAGTAGAGACGTGGCTGAAGAAAAAAAAACACGAAGGCGCACAGCATTCACTAAATCAAAAATCAAGCGAGATCTGTTTTTAGACTTTGCTTTATTTACCAAATGGGAAGAAACATTTCAGGACTCTATAGATTAACAAGTAGAGGCACTGACATGCAGAGAGGGGCACAAAACACGCTGAAAAAGTCATTTTGGAGGTTTTAAATTTTCCATTACTCCTGAATTGATCAACAGCTTTAAATAAAATCAAAAAGTAATGCACATAGCATGTTATAATGTGTCTTTCCATGTCCTTCTGATGAAATTGGTACTTTGGTTTGCTTCCATTAGCATGGGAATAACATTACTTAGCCTTGTTTATTCATTGTGTGCGTCGTGGAAGCTGATAATAGTGTGCGTTTAACAGTACGACTCGCGCGGGGCAATTTCAATGGACTTGAATTTTATTGATTATCAGGGGCCATGGGCGCACAGTTCGCAGTAATATACACACACGTTCCTACTCAGACAAAAAAGGTGCTTTTTTTTCTTCTGAAAAGCATTACCCTTTTTCTACACTTAGTTTTTTAAGACCTCAGTGCCCTATAGTTTAAAAAAAATGGTTGGGTCTTTTTGTTGTACTCGAAATCGAACTTAAAATTACAGAATTGCACGAACATGAACGTAGACGACAGTATATTAGACTAAAATAAAATACACATACATCTCGAGTTTGTACTGACCTAGGATAGAAATTGTTAAAAAGATCTCGAATTTTATTCTGAGAAAACGATTAAATATCAGGCCCCCACACGGTTGTTTCTAACGTGGACACTTGGCATGGACCATTTTTATAATTTTGCCAGGACCGCAAAATGCCACATCAAACGGGTTTCTATATCAATATTGCCCGTATTACAAATGTTACAAATTCGTAAACTTTAGGGCTTATCATTTCACGGCCAATTTTAATTTTAAATTGAAGAGTTAAACGTCTAAAATACATTTTCGCATAGTAAAATACCAGTTTTGAGATGATGAAGCATTTGTTTTTAAGCTGATGAGTTTACATGCACAATAGTGTTCGGTAGCAAATATCACTTGAGACAAGTTTTGTTGATCAGGAAGCTGAACAAATTATGGATCTTCCCATACGATGTCTCACGAGAGTCCAAGTATCGGACAACTGAACTCTCCTTCATTTTGGATGTAAGACTGCGTGTAATTTCCATTGACCATGGGTGACACGTTTTCGCAGGTCATGTACGAAAAGAACGTGATGTACACCTACAAGTATTGCCCATTTAAACCGTGGCGTTCTACCAATCAGCTTGGTCTATGGCAAAGAAGACGTCAAAGAATCGGAGTTTCCCCAATAAAGCAAGTCACCGGTGTCACTTTGCTGAAATTTACAGGTACGTCCCATTTGTAAGGAGCAAAACTTCACAAAGACAATTCAGCATTTTGGCAGAGAAAAATGGAAGACAAATACATCAACTACCTCAACGGGATACAGCGCTATACACATATTCACAACATCGGCAGGTTTTATATCCCTAATAAAAACATACAACCTAAATGTAAGCTTCATAAGTATTTTACATAGTTACATACAGTAAGTAGAAACGGGGTTGTACAAAAACAAATTACCCCGAGGGCGCACATCATTCAACTAAGCAACGGAAAATCAAGCGATCGTCGTTCAGTCCTCCACATGACCAACTTGCCAAATGTTATATATATCCATGTACAAACCGTGATGATAAACAAGTAGACGTAACACGTGATACTGTTGAAGATTGAAAAAAATATAATTAAGAATAGAGATCACCAAAGCAATTGGATATGTCCGGAAACCGTCGACAACTGTTCTCTCCCCAACATGCTCTTAATATTCCAAAGAGATGTGCTAAAGAATTTGTTAGATAGTGTGGCTGGCGCAAACAAAACAGGGATTACAATTTGGTGAGCTCATAATAGTCGTAATTATTAGAAAATAATTGGCAACCGTGATCTCCGTAACAAGATCGCTTCACACAATTTTGGAAATGCATCGAGGAGCTTGGTAGAACATAGAGTAGGCACAGCAAAAACTGAAATCGTAACTGACGGGCTTCACAGTACATGAACATGTAAATGAAAGCGCTCCGAGGAGTGAACCTTGGCGAAATTAACCAAAAAGATAACGATAAAGATGATGACGAAGATGACGAATATGACGACGATGGTGGCGAGGATGTACAAAAGAAGTAATAACATACACGTGATGAAGTAGAAGTTCGAAATCAGTAAGACAAAGGCTACAATCTTCAGCGACACTTGGCGAAATTAACGGAAAAGACAACTACGGAGATGATGACGAAGATGATGACGAATATGATTATTGTGGTGGCGATGATAAAAAACATCACAACATTCATTTGACGAAGTTAGATGTCATAAATCAATAAGAAATAGGCTACAGTCTAGTTCAATAGAAGATAAACCAACATCATTGCAGCAAGAGCGCTCAACAAAGGAACAGCGTTATCAGAAAATCTCAAATAACTCAAAAAGTAGACGTCCTAGCGAAAAATGGAAAACATCTTCTGAAAGCCCGTTCAAAATTCTATCTAAACTGATGGTATCGCCTAATTCCGTAATTTTTTCGAAAAAAATGAAAATTTGCGTTTTTTTAAGAAATTCAAAGTCAAATAACTCGAAAACGGTAAGACTGAGAAAAAAATTGTTACAGGCCATTTGAAAGAATATACTTCAAAGAATCCACATGCAAAAAATCACGTCTTTTTCTCTTCCCGTTTAAAATCGCACTCCAGCACGACTGAAAATGGGTCAACATCCACCAGATCCGCCATCTTGAAAGCAACTTCCGGTTTGTTGGCATTGTATAATAGCATGTCATAAGAAACTAACACCTGTAAAAATTCGAAGGAAGTGGTCTGATAATGCGCCCTCTACAGGAGAAAACGTTTTAGGCCAAAATCGAGGTGCGCATGCGCGATCGCCGATATTTCCGCCGTCTTTAAACAGAAGTGAACAATTTCCAGTATACTTGTAGCAAACTTCCAGTGCATTTACTGTGCCAATTCTTAGCCTTTTAGGTAAAAGATTGTAGCCTCCAGAAGCATTTCAACTTTTAAATGAAAACAAAATGGCCGCCACAGCCGCCATCTTGGATCCGATTTTGACGAAAAACAATAGGCTTCCAGAACTTCCGGATATACGTGTTATATGTAAATTTCGTGATGATCGGACGAAAATTGCGACCTGTATCGTGCGAACAAACAAACAAAACGAGAGCGCTCGGAGGAGCGACACTTGGCGGAACTAATCGAAAAGACGACGATGAGGGAGACGACGACAATCAAGACGATCACGGCGGCAATTATGAATAAGACGATAACACGATAACATTCATGTGACTAGCGAAGAAATCAAATAGAGAGCAGACAATCAACTACAATAA